>PVJC01012262.1:0-39959 GCA_004026665.1 Murina feae | reverse complement strand
GAAATATAACAATTAAGTCAATAGAAATATCTGATGAACAGAATAAACTGGTGAATAGAATAGAAGTAAGGGCATAGAAAGGGAATGGACTGACAATTCTCAGGGGGAAAGGGGTGTGAGGGGTATGGGAAGAGACTGGACAAAAATCTTACATCTATGGACGAAGACAGGGGTGGGGGTAAGGGCACAGGGTGGAGGGGGGAACCCGGAGGAGGGGAGCTATGGGGGCTTAAAAAAAAAAAAGGAACATCTGTAATAATCTGAACAATAAAGATTTATTTAAAAAATAAAAAAATAAAAATAAATAAATAAATAAATAAATAAATAAATAAATAAATAACAGAACAATAAAAAAAAAAAGGCACAAGAAAAGAAAGGGTCATATATGACAACTAAGAAATGTTTGCTAATTATAATTTTCTATACTGAGCTTTGGAAGAGATTAATGGGGCAGTTAAGAAAACGTCTTTTTGTTAGATATATGAAATGAAATAAAATCCTCCTTCTAAGAGACATTAGGGGTAGTTCTTCCTAGGAGGGAGTATGCTAACCTAGAAATCTTGGGGTACTTCACAGATTTATGATTTTTTAAAAAATATATTTTATTGATTTTTTTACAGAGAGGAAGGGAGAGGGTTAGAGAGTTAAAAGCATCAATGAGAGAGTAACATCGATCAGCTGCCTCCTGCACACCCCTTACCGGAGATGTGCCCGCAACCAAGGTACATGCCCTTGACCGGAATCAAACCTGGGACCTTTCAGTCCGCAGGCCGATGCTCTATCCACTAAGCCAAACCAGCTAGGGCAGATTTATGATCTTTTGCTATATGCTTCTGGGAGATGTAAATTAACTATTTTTATTCATTGTCAATCAAACACATCACATCAAGACACATGCTATGCTTAACTAAGCTTTTTAAAAAGGGAAATTTATTTTGAACCAAAATATCCCAATCACATACACAAATACAGACACAGAGGGTGAAATGATAGAAAATTGGGTTCTGTTTAGATTTGTGTCTTCAGCTCACTTAGTTCTCAAAATGAAGTTAATCTTGCCCAAACACTTGAATGTGTTTTTTTTTTTCCTTTCCTCCCAATTGCCTTAAATATAAAAAGTTGGATTTGAGATCAATCAAATGCTCCTCAATGCATCTAAGCTGATTGAAAAAAACAAAAACAAAACAAAACCCCACACAGATTCTTAGTTCCTAGCCCAGGACTATGCAAACAGAAAACTCAGGAAGAGCCCTTGTTTTCTGTAAGGTAGCAAGTGATCCAGGTGACTCCGGATCGTGCAAGTTTAGGAACTTCAGAAAGATCTGATATTCTGCATCCTTTAAGATTTTTGGATTTTGGCTAAGTGGTTCCTTCCTTCTGAAAATCTTCAATATAATATATAATCCCCTAAAATCAATTTCACCTGGAGGCTGGGAGGAATATATTTCCAATTATAAAATTAATTGTTGGTGAATATTCAACACAACATTCAAAGAATTAACTCAAAATTCTATTGTCAAGACATGTATAGGAATGGGAACATACATATGATATTAAAAATAATAGCCTTCTAAATCTGCCTTTAAAATTCAGTAATGATTTCAAAAGGCGTGATAAGCACAGGGTCAGAATATTTTTTCAGTCATGCTCTTGGGAAACACTCATTCGCTATGCTCTTCTGAGCTATTATAAACACTTGATTCTATATGAATCTTACCAAAAAAAGCTTATAATTCAAAAGAAGGAAGTATTGATAGAAAATTATAAACAGTTTATTTGGTTTTTTTTTTTTATTATTAACAAAATTGAGAGCCAAGACACCTTCTGTTTCTAATCATGTTTCTGTTAACTTGGACTCCCCGCCCCCAACCTGGGAGTGTGGTATGTAATCTTATACTTAGTTCTCGGGAGGCATTTGTCCACTTCATCACTTCAGGAAAGATCTATGACCAAAACATTGTTGACAATGAACATTTTTACCTTAGATTCTGTTTTATTCCAGTAACATTAGAGTATATTTAAGAAAATGCATGCTTATTTATAAAGGAGGGAAAGCAAGTGTAATGACACACGTATGGATAAATACCAATGTTTCCTACTCAAGAGTATGTGATTTCAGGTTTAGATCACTGAAAAATGATAGTAATTAAGCTTCCAAGTGGTATCAATAATTTGAGAAGCAATCTAATAGTGAGAAGATAACCTTCTTAGGTTTCTACAAGGTAATGTCCAGACATGCAAATATATTTCTAGTTGTTTCTTTATACTGGAAATACTACAGAATGGTTGCCGTTGCATAACAGTGGACCACTTTATCATAAAAAGAAGGCCATGCAGCATTTTGGTGTAACCTCTCACTACTCAATTGGTAGCTCCATGCTGGCTGGTGTGCAATATAGTTCATTCTGGTGTATAATATAGTTCATTCTCTTATAATTTAAGGTAAAATGCTAAATTGCTCATGTAAATTCAACTGCCCCTTCTATAAAGTATGCAGATTTACTTTTCCCATTTGGTTGACTTCAGGGAGTAACTATAAATTTTGTTAGGCAGCTAAGTGATTTTCATTTAGGGTGTATGTGAACATTTTGAAAAGAGAATTCCTGCAGATACAGAATTGATACTTGGAGTTTTTCTAAATTTTATTTCCAACTTATTTAAATTACTGATCGAACTAGATTTTGAGCCCTGACCATTATTTTATCTATAACAGATAAGACTGGCTCAACTATTTCTTCACAATAATTGTTATGTCTTAAATTGAAGATTCATGTGTTTAGTAAGTCTAAGGTGATCATCTCCTCAATGAATTATTTGTAGGTCTGTAGGCAACTTATTAGTAAGGTGCAGCTTAGAATGCTCTCAGTAAAGATGTAAAATTATGCATGAGAAACATAGTATATTTCATAAAACTACTGTTAAAAAATCACTGAAGTTTCCAGATGACTTCAAATGTCTGTCAGCACTTTCCATGTTGATCTTTAGTAGCATTCCGGTCTATGACATATTAGCAAACTAATGACTTAATGTTTTAGACTGCTGAATATGATTTTTTGAAGTTTCTATTGTACCATAAATTATTTTGAAACATTTTTTGGGGAGTAGTTTATTTAAGTGACCCTAAAAACTTGGGAAAGATGGAATTAAAAGTAAAGTTATCAGCTTCATTTTTAATAGTTAACTGGTGCCTTTCTTCTATGGTAACCTAATTTATATTATCATTACAACATATCATATACATATATAATTACTATGTATAATTATTGTACACATTACTATTATTTTATATTTATAATTATTTATTCATTCCAAGTCACTCAGCATGATATTAATGGGGCATGTAGTTAGATATCCTAATTTGTTCTTGTGACTTATAATTAGTTTAAGTACAAATTCAATATAAAGTATTTAGAAATTTATAAAAATTGTTTTTTGTGTTACATGCATGTCCATAGATATAAAATGCAGAGATTTTCTTTCTTTCATAATATACTATAATATGGTTACAAGTGCATTGAAATTCATCTTGTTAGAATGGTAGTAATATATCCCACCAGGACTACTGTTCCTAGTAGCAATTTAAAATAATTATTGTGAGACTTGATGCTAGACATCAGGTTTGCAATAGAATTACAATGAGGGAAGTGTATTAGAGACAAAACATTGCTGGAAGAAAACTTCATAATGGTGCAATTTGGAACTAAGCCTCAATTTTACAGTAATAGATTCTCTTTATGATGGCACAAAGGAGTGAATGCACTTAGCAAATTTAAATCTATTATTAGTCACACTTTGTGGATTGCAGTGCAAAAAGGAGGAAAAAAATTAGCTTTTTAAGAATGTTCATATATAAAACAGGTTCTAGTAAGATCTGTCTGATAAAATCCTGTTACGGTTCAGAAGCACTGTCAGCCTTTATAACAGCAGGGAGCTGTCCATGTTTAAAAGTCTTGCCAAAACAGTGCTGGGGGTCTCTAATTTCAAATGACAAGTTTCTGAAGTCAGCATATATTAATATGAGTACATTTCTTATTTACAGAAATATAGGACAGCACAAGATAGAGTTAACTTTGTCTCTGCTGCTTATTCTGATCTCTCCCCTTGAATGAAGAGGTGTTTGTAGTTCATGCTGGTGCTAAACCTGACTTTAATGTGATTTCAATTACAATGATAGAACTCAACAGCATTAAGCTGGTATGATTTGTCACTCATCTATGTAAAAGGACTTTCGATGGGCAATTTTGCAAAGGAAATTTTGCAACAGTAAGAATTAGGTAGATGCTTATACTATAAAATAAAAATACTAAAAACCCAAGCTTCCATTTTCAAGTTAAATAAAATGTTGTATTTTTGTTTTAATTATGATACATTTTCCTATCTCATCTTACAATAATACTGAGGATATTTGATAACAGTACTTTTGTAATATTACTGAATACATAGGAATGCAGCTTTAATCCTTAAGCATTGTTAAATTAAATTATTATCTGAGATGATTAACATAAGTATTTATCTATGAAAAGAAGTAGAATCACCCAGAGAAAATGGGAAAGGTTAACCATATATACAAATTAATAATGGTAGATTGACAGGTTAAGAAAGCAAAGACCAATGTGGTCACCTATAAAATAATGTTCTATGCAGCCTAAACAGGGCAGGTTTTAAACAAAAATTGTACAAGGGAATTACTAAAAACAAGTATTTTACCATAAATTTCTACTTTTATTGTTCATATTAACACTTAATATTGCTTTCATATGGTTTTGTTTTGCTTTTGTAGCTGTCTGCAGCTTCCATTTGTTGAATGATTTGAGTACACTTTTATTCTGCCAGGATCCAGTTAGTAGTTTATATATAGGCTCAACTCTGCCAACATTAAACTAATCTCTAAAGTATGTACTCTCTCCCTTCTGGTCAAGATGGCGGCCTAGGTTAACACAGTTCTCAGAACCTTCCACAACCACATCAAAATTACAACTAAACTGCAGAACAGCCATCATTCAGAACCACCTGAAATCTGACGGAAAGGTAGGGAATGAAAGAAGTCACATCAAGACTAGTAGGAGGGGTGGAGACACAGAAAGGGCTGGTCCCACACCCACATGTGAGGGATAAAAATTGGGTGGTATATCTTGGCTGCAGAGGTCTTCTGAGGAGCAAGGGTCCCAGCTCTGCACCAGGAATCCCAGCCCAGAGTTATAGAGCAAGGAAGAAAAATCCCATAACTGTGGAATATGGGAATTAATAGAATGGGAAGGGAAAAATAAGGGTAGATTTCATGGTGAATGTTAGGTTTTCACCTGATCTTTAATGAGATAATAAATGGGAAACAGGTGTGAAGGGCTTTCTAAGTGAGGGTCAGAATGTAAGCATGAGAACCAGGGGGTTGGGGGATGATTTCCCCAACAAATGTGCTTTGATTCTGTCCAAAGGGAGACTCAATCTTCTTCCTCTGCAATGTTATAAGGACTCCATCCCAGACCTAGTTTAGAGTTACCATGGTCTGCATAGATGAATGCTGGGAAACATAGTAGAGGTTTCCCTTAGCCCTTGGGATAGAAACATTATTGCTGAGTTAGATATAGGGCTCACACATGTTCAGTTTTCGGGAAAATTTTGGTGAGTTCTAGGCCACTAGGTACTTTAGAAACCTTGAACTATAAGAAGGAAGATAACCCTCTCAGAGAAAACAGCAAAGGAAGACCTGCTTGTCTTTCTCATCCAGGTGCAGCAATACTAATAGCCTCTGGCTCGTTTTCCCCTTCCATTCCAGTACACAAGTCTTCAAACATATTTTTCTCCCAATGGTCTGTCACATCGGCTCCTTTCCCTCCATCTCCACTGCTGCCTCTTGAATGTAGGCCCCCATCACTTCTTTTCCAGAGAACTTGGCTTTTTACTTCATTCTTTCCCACTTAAGATCTATTTTTTTCCTTACGTGTGCCGGAATGTGATGCCTGTGCTTGGCACTCTATTCCCACTCTGTATGTTTTCTATATGGGTGATTATTTGCTCCCATTTCTTCAACAATGACCTGCACACTCACAACTCCCAAATTTATGTTTTAGCTCTGACCTTTCTCCTGAGTTTCCACCAAGAAACTCCATGCATCCCCAACTTGTTCTCTTTCCCCAAGAGCTTTTTCTCCAAATGTCTCCTCTGGTAATGCCATTACCTAGTTCTTAGTAGATCAGCTACAAGTGCTTAGTATCTTTTTGTTTTCCACAACTGCTTACAGTATTTTACCAATTCTTCCTCCAGTGCTTCCCACATTGCTCTTTCCATGCTGCTGCACTGCAGGGAGCCCAGTCCTCAGTCATTTCCAGTTCAGCCTTCTGTTTTCCAGGCCCGTAGTACCTCCACTCTGGATAATCCTCTGATTGCCAGGACAGCATGAGAAGAAGTCTCCGGTGCCTTTCCAAAGCATAGATTTGCTCTCTGAATCCACTTGACATTTGCAGTCTTACTTCCAACCACACTGCCTATGCTTCCCTTCCTACTTTCTCACCATGAGGAACCACACCCTCTATTTTTAAACAGTGTCAAGTTTATCCACATCTCTGTGCCTTCCTTTGCAAATGCAATCCCCTCAGTTCAGCATATGCCTTCCCTTGTTTCTAGCGAGACAACTCCTAGAACTTCTTCCATTCAATCTCACATGTCATCTCTCTATGCAATTTTTTTCTCTTTGCACCAAAACTGAATTAATTGATTGCTCATCTGCATTCTGATAACACATTAGAGACACACATTGGTGTCCTGACCAGCTTTTTAGGACCATCACTATTGTGTGATCAAAGCACAAAGCTGGTTCAATGGGTAGAGTAGGAGTTCTACTGTTAAAATATGAGTTTTGACTCCTCCAGTGCCTAGCACAGTCTTTTGCACCTGATAGTCACTTAATACTAGTAGTGTACGTGTTTAGAATGAACAAATGAATTAATATGTGTGGAATAAGCTTTGTCTACTAGGGCATTGTTTTTCTACATGAAAATTACCTTTGTAGGGATGGCAATTGAAGAACTCTTTCAAACTGTCTATTCATTTCCCAATAAGAGACAGGGCTCTGTGCCTCACATAGGTCATAAGTAACCTTTATTTGCATTTATATCCGCTTCTGAAGCTTCCCTATTTCCCCTACTTCTGCCTCTCCTACTTGTATGAAGTTTCTAAGTACATCTCTCTTCAACTTAGAAACTCAAATGCTCTGCATTTCAGGCAGATTGTGTAGTAGTTTGCATTCTCCTAGATCTACACCATTGTATGACATGATTCATGACACACACATACTCTCTCATGCATTCGCACAGACTAGTATATTTTTTCTAAAGATGAAGCCATATGAATCTGACAATAGTCAAAGTTTTGGACCTACAAAAATGCCAGTTTCATGTGGTTCAGCTTAATTATAAACTTTTTGAAAACAGGCTATTATGTCATAAAAGTTTCTGTGTTTTTCCCCCTTGGGTACAATTCTATGCAGACAGTATGCCAGAGGTTTTCAAAGTGAGGTCTGTGGGCCTGTATGGGCTCTGAAGAGCCTTTTCAGGGCCCGTAAAAATCAAAACAATTTTCCTAATCATACTGAAGTGTGATCTGCCTTTTCACAGTGTTGAAATTTGCACTCATGGTACAAAACCAATGCTGAGTAAAATTGCTGCGCCTTCCTACCAACCAGTGCAGAAGCGCTACTGCCCACTGGTGCCTGCTGCCATGCACTCGTATTACAAAACAAAGCAGGACAAAACAAAGGCCAGCCTGATTTAGGGACACCGGTGAGGAGGCAGTTAAAATAATCAATTTTATTAAATCAGGACCCTTGGATCCACACTGTTCAATATACTATGTGATGAAAGAGAGCACACACAAAGCACTTCCACTGCACACCAGAGCACGATGATTGTCCAGAGGAGGCACTCCCGTGAGTGAGCTGCAGGCTGACCTGGTCACCTTTGTCATGCAATCCCACTTTTACTTGAAAGAACAATTGATAGGTATGTGGTAGTTATTTTCTAAAAAATGGACAAAGGGAGACAGCCAGTTCAAGAAAAGCAACTGACAATATTTGTTGCCAATGATGAAAACTCAAACATTCAAGCACAATCAGAATTTTTGAAAATTGTATCTACCATCACAAACCTGACAGCTTCCTAATGTTTAATTATTTTTCTTATGAAATCACAGGTGATATTAACAATTATAAATTTTTACATTACATAATGAAATGCATCAACATTTGAAAATCTGTGTAACTCAGTGAACCGATATTTTCCAAATGGACAGAACATGATGTTACAAGGTAAAAGCTTCATTCGAAGTCCAAGACATGGTTTCAGATTTCCCACTGCAGCTAAACTTTAAGAAGCCACCACTTGGTGAGTTTGGGGACACTATTAAAAAGAATAACCTCAATTATCTGAAGTAGAAATGAAAGTATTCCTACAAATCTGTGTAAGACCAGATCTCCCCCCATTTACTTCAAAGCAAAGCCACATATCAAAACAGATTCAATGCAGAAACAGGTATAAGAATCCGGCTGTGTTAATTCAGACATTAATGAAATTTGAAAAAATATAAAGCAATGGTATTTCTATCATTTTTTTGTTGTTTCAGAAAATATATTTTATAAAACATTATGTCAATATGTAAATAATTTATTTTCAAGTGAACTAACAAATACTTTAAGCACATCTCAGTTTTAATTTCTAACGTGGTAAATATTAATAGATATAATCTACATAAACAAAAGTTCTTTGACATCCTCAGTAATATTTTAGAACAAAAAAGGGTCCAGAGGCCAAAAGAGACCAAAAAATTTGGAATCCACTGCAATAGATGCGTAACATATGACTGGTACATCAGTGCATCAATGGAATAATACGAAAGAAACAAGGAAGGTTGTGATTGTGTAAGCCTCATTGTATGAATAGGGGTTCACTTTTGTGGACTGCATCGAATACTTGGCTGTTACCAAAGTGAATGAGGACTAAATCCTACTCAATTTCAGAAAGCAATGAGGTGTTCCATCAGAGACATGTCAACTGAAGCTGTTTTAAATGGAAGCAGGATTAATTATTCTTAAAATTTCCAAATAAAAGAGGACTCACAGAGAAAATGCCTCCTTCACTGGTTCCAAATACCAGGGAAGATTTTTAAGAACTACTGTTGGAATTCCCTTAAATTACTTAGAAAACGTGACTTAGGAATACTACCACACAGCATGTTCCTGGGAGGCTGGATCACAACAGCACAATACTGGAAAGTGGCCAGTTGACCAGCACTGGGGCTGTGCTGTCCAACACAGCTTCCTCTGGGCAGGCGGGTGTGGGAAATGTATGGCAGAGGAACACTCCAGCAGCTGCCGCAAAGGGAAGTGAAGTGGGGCAACCACAAGGGGAGGGGGCAAGAGCAACACTTCAAAGGAGCACTGAATTCCAATGTCAAGAACATGTGGCGAAGTTGTTGACTGCCGAGAACCCGCAGCAGTGACAGACTGGTCTGTGATGCCACAAATAGAAACAGAGTAGCTCTTTTTGAGCGAAGGCATTGGGCCAAAAGAGACTAAGAGGCAAATAGCAGCTGCAGCCTCCGATCAAAGGAGAATCTTTATAACAAATTCTATGAGAAAAGGGTTGGTGGTCATGTTCTGCTTATCTATTCGGCCACACCTGCACAGATAGACACCAGAAGCCCAATTTTGAAAATTGAAGCACTCTGATGAATAAATGGCACATAATTTCTCAGTAAGCATCTTTTTTTCTCCCTGGGAGTTCCCTTCACACTTTATTTATGCCTCTTATGTCATAAATGGCTTTTAGCCTGGCAGTCTAGTTATATTTGTGCAAACCTCCTTCTTCCAACTCTAATGTAAACTTATTAGAGACCACTTATTTACCCATAGCACAGTGCCATGTACACAGTGGGTGCTCAATAAATACTTGTTGAATAAATTAAGTCTAAAATTATAAAATTTCATTAACAATGTGAAACTGTCAAAAAACATGCTGTCATATTCTTATTCATCTACTGGTCCATCCAACAAATATTTATCAAGCCCCTATCACATAGAAGGTTAACATACTAGATGATAATGATGTGAAATAGTCATGGAATAGTCATGGAAATAGATATGAAAGAGAGTTAGGAAAAAGCAGGATCAAATTCATAAACGATATATGCAAGGAGAAGAAAATACTAAACTTACTTTACCAAAACTCCAAGGATAAATAGGATGTTGTGCACATAAAACAGATGTAGTTGGTACAGAATAGAGAAAAATGTGCCAGAGAACATGGTGTGTTCATTTCCTGAGCCTATTCAAGTCCACAGGTAGAAGCAATACAACTCAACTGAGAAAAAGCTTACTTTGGAATTCTTAAGAACTTAGAAGCTTCATGTCTCATATAGGGAATATAAAGAACAATTTCCAGGTGGTAAGGTTAGTTAATATTGGCATATGTAACAGAACAGGGTTGCAAACTTTCCTTTTTCAATTTTTTCCCTAGTATCTAATGTAAAAACTCAGAAATGCCAGAATTACAAGAAGGAATGAGATGGAGCATGGAAGACCACTTAAAAGCGGTCTGGGTTTCACTCATTTGATTTTGGGAAAGTCCACCTCTCTGGGCCACATTTTCAGGTCTTCACCTTTAAGGGGTTAAAATCAAGTAATATTCAGATGCTGTCATCCATTGCCATGCAATTTTCTATAATTTCCGGTTATACTTCCTGTCAGACCCTGTCCTTCACTTGGGCCTCCATGTAGGCAGCCTGAACAATGACTCTCAATGGTCCTTGTTGTCTGGTCTTCACATCTTTGTGTCACCATGAAGTAGCTGGGAACTGACTTCTGTACAGTCATATATACAACCAATACAAGGTTGATTATTAATATGACATGACTGAACTAGCTCTCCCACCCTTAGAAACTGTTGAACAATCATTTAGGACCCTTTCAGTCAAGAATGTCAGTGGAAAAGAATGTAACAGGGTTTGTCAGCAATATGTCAATTTAATTAATTTTATTACAAAGCCAAAGATTATTTGTTGGCATTGTCACATAATCACATACATTTACATTTATTCTTTTATTTCAACAAAATAATTCTCGACTATCTATTGTTCTAGGCACTGGCTGGTTGATACATCACTAAACGAAGAGGCAAAGTTCCTGTCCTTAAAGCTCACCGATGAGGAAGTATTATATTAGTGATTCCAACTTTACAGGACGGTTATAAGGAGGCTGGTCGGGTGTGGTTCTTTTGCATGTTAAGAGCCAGAAAGCCCAGCTCAAATCAACTTTAAAAGACTCATTAGCTAAGATAACAGAGCAGCAACAGAACTTTGAAGCATAACAGGGGATCATTCTCTTGATTTCAGTTTAGCTTTCTTTGAGTTGGCTCTATCTTGAGACAATTCCCCCCTTGCAGAAAAAGGGAGCTCGTGAGTTGCATTCTTTCCGTACAACAGAAGAGAAATCAAAGCCTTAGAATGCAGTGTTACTGGCCTTGATTAGGCTGATGTGGATCACATGCTCATTTGTGAACCAATTTCAGAAGCTAAGGGGAGCAAATGTCCTGGTTGGCTCCGTCTTCAGTACGCCCCTTTACCTAAGGCACACAGGTGTGGAAGGAGAGACTTCCCAAAGCAAACACAGGGCATGCGTGCCTCAAAAAGAAGAAAGTGATGCTGGACTGCTAAAACAGCCCATGTCCGCTAACTAGGGATACACCTGCGTGACAACACCAAGAAAGTGTCTTTGAGCACACTGTAGAGATTGATGATGCTCTAGCATTTCTGAAGATTAAAAACATGTTGACAAGAAGCTTCTAATTTAGAAAGGGGGATAGGAAGATTTGTAGATAAAACCCCAAGCTCTCCTTTGTCTTTTGGAGAGTTGTTGGAATAGAGTTCCTTTCCTATTATGGCTTTGAAGAGGACCCCAAAGGAAGAGTGGGTTGGACCTATCTGCTCTTATACAATTTCACCAGAACCTAAAATAATAAGAGTTTTTCCTTACTTTGGAATAACCTTTAAACATCTATATTATCTTGTTCTAAAAAATATGTGAAGAAATATGGTGCCTACCTTAAATTCAGGGCCTAGCACAAAGTTGGCACTCAAGAAATCTTGGTGGAATTAGTTGATGAATACATGTCTGAATGGACAAATACTATGGCAACCTGTTAATGGGTAATAGACGAGATTCCTGTGGTCCTGTAATATCAATTTAAAAGCCATCACTAAACCTTGTCTATGACAAGTTGTTCCTCTACAGGTTCATATGGAGCCACCTTGCTCCCTCAGGTAGCCCTCCGGGGCCCATCAGTAGCATCATTTGCACAGCTCGAATTGTGTGTAATGAATTCCAATCTGGCATCCGCCACACCTTCAGCCTTTGAGCATAAAACAAAGTGCAGCTTCCCCCACAGAGCATCCTGATTAAACAAATTAACTATGGCGCTGCCTGCAAATACGCACACTAGAGTGCAGGAAATGAACAGATACAATGGCCAAGTCTGTATTTAATTTTAATTAAATTTCATTCTGTAGCTCAATTAATCCACATCTCCAAATGTCAGCAGGACTGAGGCAAATGGAATGACATCTGCTGCACCGCACAGGACCATAAAACCTTCACTGCATGCAAGGTCTCTGGAAGTGCACCAGGAAAAATGAAATATCTTTATTAAGTATGTAGTAATGTATAGAAGTCTAACTCAGAGTCTAATGAAATAACATAAACTGGGAAGGAAAATTAGACTAAGAATGTGAGTGGTTACGGGCATGGCAAATATCATTGTTTAATATCCTGCCTTGTTCTATTTATTGTTTTAGTTACTTTTGGCTTCATAGCTGTTTTCTTTAATATTTACCTAGTGGGCTTCCCAAATGCCAAGGTTGTTGTTGGTGGTTTGTTTGTTTGTTTGTTTTTTAACTGACAGAGATTTCTTTCCTGAGAAAAGAGGATTGATGGAGTAAAGGTGATCTTTCTGCACAGAATATGGAAAAGACTACATTTGCTATGCAAGGCCATTTGTCACGGGAAGCCAGAGGGGTAGCAGAAAGAGTGAGAGGTTTGACAAGCCTAGATGACAATTTTTGTTCTGCCACTTATATATCAGATTAGAAGGTTCAAGAAAACTCCAGCCATTATTAATTAGTGAGGTTGTTCTTTGCTTGACAATGACTAATTTGGGGAAATGCCTGTGTCGTATTTTTAGAAATGTGAATATTATTTCAGATGAGAAAAAAATAGATGAATCTTATTACAATAAATTTGTTCGGCATTATGTGCCAGATACTGTGCTAGACCTGGAAATGCAATAATTAATAAGACATGGCCCCTTCTCTGGAAAAGTGAGAGAAACAAGTAAAAATAACTATAATAAAATGTGACTAATTTCTATCAAAGAGATGTGCCCAGATAATTAGGCCAGCCAGCCCTTGAGGAATGCAGAAAGCCTGGGGATGGGTGCTTGCCTCCTTTAATATGGCTCTAAAGGATGACTGACACTTGAGCAAATAAATAGCAGGAAATAAATAGATGGAAAAGATATATTAAAAAAGTGTGGGGAAAATAGTATGTTTTCTAGTTATTATTTCAGACTTTCTTTTCTACTTCTCATAAATCTGTTTATTATTCTAGATCTTTTTTTATATGCCTATATAGAATTTTAATTCTCTTCTAATTTTAAATATTGATTTAAATTATGCACTTATTCAAAAGAACATAATGCACTATGAAAGATCAAATTTGTCTATCAAAATAGAAGGTTGAATGAACTGGAGGGCTAAATTTCAATATATTAATTAAAAACTTACAGATAACAGAATTAAGAATTTTGAGTCTGACAAATTCATCAAGAAAATTTTTCTAGTTCCGCTATGCCATGTTATTGAATTTTAAAATCAGTATAAAGATATCACACTGACAAATGTGATAAAAATGTACAGGATGTAACAATTAGCTTTGAACTATCTTATGATCCTATCTAGTGAGACACTGAATTGCTTAGTGGTTCCTAGCTTATTAATGAATTTGAAACAGAAATAAATAATATGCCTCTAATTCAGCCAGGTTTAACGTTGACTTTATTTCTGCCAGAAAGACAATGAGACATATCGATTTTATAATAGTTCAAATATGTAAAAGCAGAGAATTGAAGTTGTAAAAACATTTTATTGAGTTGATGATTTAAACTGCACCTAATAATTAATCTTAACGTATTATGGGATTAAGTACATTAAAGTATTTCTGGTTGCAACATTTCACAATTTGTTGGCATTGATTTCTAAGTATTTAATATATAAATTAGGTATAAAAAGTTGAAGTTTAGAAACACTAACCTATACTATTGAATGTTTGCTATATTTTTCAAGGACCCAGAAAAGATAATGTCTAACCATGAAATTATATAATTCTATCAAGCACTTTAAAAAATTATTGAAACTAATTTCAATTGTTTAGTTGAGCTTTTTCTTGTAGTCAGGGACCCCGAGTTTAGAATTCTATCAAAGTTTCTTGTAGCACTGAGGGCCAGGAATTCAGGCAACTCATATTTATGATAGTATCTTGTAGGTGAAAATAAGTTTTATGTTAAGTGATCTTGGATGATCGCTACTTCTTAAGTCAGATTTTTTATAGTAAATGTTAAAGTATATCTTTTTAGATAGTGAAAGTTAGATATGCATAAATGACAAATGTGCATTTTCTTAAATTATCTGAATAATTTCATCAATTTTCAATTTTGTTCCCACACATGTGGGCCTCTGATTAGGAAGTCACTCCATAAATTATAGATTTCCCTATCTTTTACCCTTAGTTTTTGTCTAAGATGGGAATTAAATGGTCACATAGTATAAGTTAGCTATTTCAATACTATTCCTTTATTTTTATCAAAATAAAATATAACATGCTACCCTGTTAAAACTATATACATTAACCTAAGCCACTTAAAGGGTAGGTTTAATGAGTCACCTATATTTTAGGTAATTAATGACCATAAAGTATTAACAATAAGCTCTAAAAATTTACCATGTTTTCTATTTCTATATTCTTAAATAGGAACTATTTACATATTAAATGGCATAATATCTAAGTAAGCTGCTCAGGAAATACCAAGAGACTCACACGAATTACAAAAATCTCAAAAAGAGATCAGTGAAGTTTAGTGCAACAAGCAAATTTTAGAGAGGTTTGAACATCTACTTCCTGGTCTTGATTCTACCTCTATCCAACTCATTGCTAGACAACCCATTCAAATTCGAAGGACAGTGCAGGGATGAGCGTGGTACAATATGCACAACAGCATGGAAAGAGTAGGGCTTACATGGAATATTGTAATGGTATGGAGTCACAAATATTAAAAATGGGCTAGACCCTAGAAATTACCACAGACCAACTATATCACCCATCGTTCCTCCTCCCTTTCCTTTTTATATTTCCTATCCTATTTTATTGATCTTACTCTATCATATCCCTTCCCTCTGCTTTCTGTCCTCACCCTTCTTTCCTCTTCCTGCTTTCCACCTTCCTTTATAGACCATTCCCCACTGAATGCCTAAATTAGCTGGCTCTCTGGATGAATGATTTCTGAGATGCATTTTTTTTTAGACACAAAACTTGTGCTCCCAACCAACTTTATTTATAAAAGTGTGGTTAAAGTAACATAGTCTGTGTATCTATTTTACACTGTCTATGCAGTGATAAACAACTGATAAAAACTTTAACTGGAATATCACAAAATTTTAAAACCTACTGACAGATTATTCAGTAGCTCTTTTTATATTCAGAATCGGTAAGTACATATATCTTTAAATATAAGTATGTACACACACACACACACACACACATCTTTAATTGCTACCTTAAAAGCTTGAAATCCTATCAAGAGTGCTCAAGAATAAGGAAGTTGCATAGTTCCCTCCCTTGGTTAATTTGGAGAGAAGTTTAATATTTCAGGAGACTCAGATTCATCTTGATTTATGTGTTAACTGAGGTGAAAAGATGCATAATCACAGAACTTTAGAATTAATACAAGAAATTAATATCATTGCAAGAATCAGCAAGTCTGCTCATTCTCATCCCATGGACATGAGAAAAGTGCAGAGAGGCAGCATACACACATTAGCCCTTGGGGAATGATAGGATGCAGTGGCCTATTGGTGGCTGAAACAAGGTCAGGGACAACCTGGAGAGACACTCCAAACCTCAGGATCCTGTGCTTCTGTGGCTGATGGGAGGGGAGCCCGAGATGCATCTTAAAGCATGAAGAGGACTATCTAGGAAAAATGAACAAATATGTACAGGCAGAGAGGAAATCATGAATGGAGACCCAGGGAACAGAAAACACCAGACAATATCTGTATAAGAAACTCAGACTGCACAGCCCCACTTGGTAGCCTGGGGAGTGACAGGATTAATTTTATATTTTAGAATGTCATGCTGGCAGCAGAGTGGAAGGTGGATTTAAGAAGAATAAAACGAGTTCTGAAAAACAGTTGGGGACAGTTTTTACCAGATTCCAGGTGAGGGATGAGTAATGTCTAGTGATCATAAAATAAAGAGCATTAAACAACATGCTTCGTAGATTCAGAATCAAACCCCAGCTTTCTCCACTCCCAGTCCAGAACTCTCTCCACCATGCTAGAAATACAGTTTCTTATCCTGCGGGGAAACGAAAACATTTTTGTTGTAGCCTCTGTTAACTACAAGTAAATCCACAAAGGATAACGATTTGGGGATGACCAGATTAGCGAGCTCTGGGAGCTCAGCTGCAATTTTTTATGAGGAGCAATTCACTAGTCATTAGCATGAGTATTTGGCACAGCATGCTCATCTTTTGCCCATATAGATGTGCCATTTGAAGGGGAAAGAGGATGCCAACCAGAGTCTTTGATGTTATATTCACTTTTATCAGATATTTGGAATCCATATAAATCTCTTATTTCCAGCATATAAAGGGTGAAGGCCTTCTCCTAGTATAATTTCTTTATGCATAACATCTCAATGCTGCCACTTCTGATGCCCAAATAGCTGCTCCATCACCTGCCCACCCCCCACTACTGGTACCACTGCAACATTTCAGGTAATGAGGTCAGAGCACACTTGAGTTCTTTATGTGCCAAGATGAGAAAAATTAATTTTCAGTGCTAAAAAGATGAGACTACTGGTGCAGTCAGTCACTAACCACTACCAGCTGCTCCATAGATTTGGAGTTTGGAAACGGGAGCCTATTTCAAAATCAATAACATACCTCCAGGACATGAGAAAACAAGCTACATCCGTGTTTTGAGCAAGATGATGTCTAAACCATACTAAATAGTTGTATCATTTGACAAAAATATTGACAATTCAGTTTGTGTACACACTATCCTTCTAAATATCTCAATGTAGAGAGAAAGCCATAAGTAACAAAAATATTGTTTACTTTAGTAGATGAATAAATAGAATTAAAGTAGGCATCTATGGGATTCATTTACCAGACATCATGCGGTCATTACTTGAGCATGGGTCATTAGTTGGAGGTGGGGGAGAATGTGAAATCTTAGCTACATACAATCGTCCTGAATTCCAATAGAAGGTCAAGTGATTACACACACACACACACACACACACACACACACACACACACACACACACCATACCCAAAAGCTTTTCCTTGTACTTTGTGTCATTTAGAGTACAGAAATATGAATTTTCTAAAAGATGGCATGAAGAGTATGAAAATATAATTCATTAAATCAAATTGCCTCTCCCTCTCAACTACATGGATCCAGAACAATGGTTCTCAACTTAGGCTGCACATGAGAGTTGCCTGGGAGGCTAATGCCCAAGGCCCCATTGTGGACCCAGGAAGTCAGAATCTCAACCTCAGTACTATTGATAATCTAGGCCGGATAATTCTCTGTTGTGAGGGCTGCCATGTGCGTTGTAGGATGTTTATCAGTATTCTTGGCTTCTATCAATTACATACTAGTAGCAATCCCTTCTGACTGAGTTGTGACAACCAAAACTGTTTACAAACATTGACAATTGTCCTTAATTGGGGGGGGAGGGGGTGCGGTGGCAAAATTAACCCTTATCCAGAACCACAGTTTTATTTATTTATTTATTTATTTATTTATTTATTTATTTATTTATTTATTTATAATGTCTTTATTGATTAAGGTATTACATATGTGTTCTTATCCCCCCATCCCCCCTACTCATGCCCTCACCCTCATGTTGTCTGTGTCCATTGGTTAATTAGGCTTATATGCATGCACACAATTCCTTTGGTTGATTTCACCCCCTTACCTCCACCCTCTCCTACCTTTCCTCTGAGGTTTGACGTTCTGATTGGTGATTCTTTGTCTCTGGATCTGTTTTATTTTTAAATATATTTTATTGTTTTTTTACAGAGAGGAAGCGATAGGGTTAGAGAGTTAGAAACATTGATGAGAGAGAAACATTGATCAGCTGCCTCCTGCACACTCCCCACTGGGGATGTGCCTGCAACCAAGGTACATGCCCTTAACCGGAATCGAACTCGGGACCTTTAAGTCCGCAGGCTGATGCTCTATCCACTGAGCCAAACCGGTCAGGGCTGGATCTGTTTTTGTTCATCAGTTTATGTTGTTCATTATGTTCCATATATGAGTGAGATCATGTGATATTTATCTTTCTCTGACTGGCTTATTTCATTGAGCATAATGCTCTCCAGTTCCATCCATGCTGTTGCAAATGGTAAGAACTCCTTTTTTACTGCAGTGGAGTATTCCATTGTGTAGATGTACCTCAGTTTTTTATCCACTCATCTGCAGAACCACTGTTTTAAGGGGGAAATCCCCCTTGCCCTCTCCTGGGTAGCTCTCAGCAGCTGCTATGTGGACACCTCTCTGTGGTCTCCATGGTTCCCTATGTTGCTCTCTTTAAAACTGCCTGTCCTCACCTTGTTCCATGTTCTCCCTACCTTCCACCTCTGACATAAGATTCTATCAAGAAGTCTTCCCCAGTGATCCCACCCACCCGATTTCCTCTTCCTTCCGTCATCTCAGTATGTCTGCCACCAGAATGTGAGCAAGCGGCATCCTCAATATTTTTGTCTCTTCTGGTGGAGGACATTCTAAATTAGACTGTAATCCACTGAAGGAATGAAGGCACTGTCTACTTAATTTAGAATCATAGACTTTATTTTAACTAGTTAACTGCCACACATCCAAAACAGAAACCATCCCCATATGCCACGATATTTTGAATTTAATTTAAAAAATCTACTTGCAATGAATATTATAAAAATAAATATATTACTCACAATTCGGGTGTTCTTGAATATTTTCAGTTGAAAATTCTCACAAAAAATGATTTTAAAGTTGGTCTACAGACACTTATGGCAGGCAAATGGTAAAAATGAAAGGTTTTAAAATGTCATCTTATTGCATTTCTTGACTTTACCAGGCAATTTATAAGACAAAGTCAGATACAACTTAATACAATATTGTATCTCCCAATTAAAATTCCAGTTGAATATTTTTAAAGGAATTCAAACTTACTTTAACACTTACATGGAGGAATGGCCACACACAGATAAGTATACCTTAGTAAAGAAGGACTTGCCCTGCCAAATATTAACCAATACAGTAAAGCCATAATAATAAAAGTCATACCGAACACACACAGAATTAGCCCAACTGAAGAATGGAACAGAATACAGACCTTATAGACAGACTCATACATATATATGAATTTAATGCATGAATAAAATAGAACCACAAATCAATTTTAGCACAGGAGATGAAATTACCAACTAAGAAATTTTATTCAGTTAATTCTTTTGAAATGAAATATTTAAATTCAGTTACCATTTGATTTTCTCAAATAATTTCAACTCTTAATTTTTGTTTGTCAGTTTCATCCTCAAAACCAAGTTGCTTTTCAGCTGGTTGCTTTTTCATAAAATGCAATCTGCCACTTTATTGTAAGAAATGTTTGTAGGAATGTCCACTGACAAGCAAATAACTTTGACTTAATTTTCAAATGCGTAGCCAGTTTCAAGGTAAACAATTGTCTAGTTAAAAGAAATGGAAATAATAAGGAATATTTTCGATGAAAATATAAAAAGTACAGAGTACAAAAGTGACAAGGTGTAAAAATTTTGGGGGTGGAGAGAGGGCATGTGAAATGCACAAGAAAGCACCTGAAATAGAAGCTAAGGAAAGCCATAAAAGAATGATTCCCAAGAAAGCAGAAGAATGCAATAATTACCCCCAGAGGATCGAAGCTTCAAGTAAATAGTGTAAATATTCAAGACTAAAAGGCAGGAATAGGAAGAAATTCTAAAATCAGACACTATCTTTAAATCTGAGCTGAATGGTTACTACGTTAAAAAGCTCTTTTATTACATTTTGGATGAGTAATAGTACTGCTCTTGATTTATTGAATATCTTTATGCTAGTGATTCCAAAGTGCCCTGAAAATACCTTGTGACAGATACTATTTCCTTTTAACAGGTGGAGAAATTGAGTTTATATAGAACTTATGTGACTTATTCATTGGCACAATTAATCAATAATAATGCTGGAAATGGAATTTCAATTTCTCTGCTATCCAGTGTAGATTGTTTTTCATCTCATGTTAAATGATCCATAATTAACTCACTATAGGAATAAAGTAGATTCTTAAAGAATAATTATGGAGAGACAAGATGGCGGCAGAATAAGTAGATGTGCCCCAAGGCTTGTCCTGAAGCAAATAGAATGAGCAACTGAAACAAATAACATCCACCCTGAATTGGCGAAGGAGACTCAGCTGGCGAGATAGTTTGCGGCCGGGAAAGGCAGAGTTCCCCTGGAAAGGTAAAAACCAGGGATGTGGGTAGGAAAGTTCACCAGATCTCTGAGCTCAGAGGGTCAGAGGGAAACTGTGCAGCACCTAGCTGCATCCCTTGGGACAGGCACAGCCTCTGACTGTGGAAGGGAGATCCTTGGGACTGTTGGCACCAGAGGATTTGAGATCTGGGTTCCATAATTAGGGAAGACTGACCCCAGAGGGGGCAGCCTGAAGGGCCAACCAGACCATGCAGTGCCGTCTGGGGCACTGCAACCACTCAAGCAGCATACACGTGAGCAACCCACTCCTGTCCAAGGAGCATCATCCCTGCAAGCAGCCCGCCCCAAGCCTAAGAGCAGCAGCCTCATGTGACCTGCCCTGTCCAAGGAATAGCAGCTGTGTGAATGGCCCCCTCCCCTGTCTGAGGAGCAGCAACCATGTGAGCAGCCTGACCCATCTGAGGAACAGCAACCGCACAAGCAGTCTGCCCACAAGTGAGGAGTGGCAGCCCCATGCAGCCCACCCCGATCTGAGGAGCAGCAGCTGCACAAGCAACCTGCCCTCATTCAAGTAGCAGCAGCCACACGAGCAGCCTGCCAGGTGAGTGGCCCATCCCCGTCTGAGGAGGAGTAGCCATGCATGCAGCTCACTCCCATCTGAGGAGCAGCAGCCATGCAAGCAGCCCATCTCCCATCCAAAAAGCAGCAGCTGCGTGAGCATCCTACCCCTGTTTGAGAAGCAGCAGCCCTGCAATCAACCTGCCCCTGTCTAAGGAGCAGTAGCCTCACAAGCAGCCTGCCCCATCAGAGGAACAGCAGCAGCGTGCAGCCAGCCCCCATCCAAGGAACAGCAGCCTCGTGATCAGCACTCCCTCTGTTTGAGGAACAGTCGCTGTGTGAGAAGCTTCCCCCCACCAGCCACAGGAGCCACCACGGCTGCGAACAGCACCTACCAGAGGAGCAGCTACCAACTGAGAAGAGGCTGCTACCACAACAACCCGAGGAGCAACCGCAGCCTGAGGAGCCACTGCCATCCAAGAAACAGCCCCTGAATGACTCAACATCTAGATCTGTCAGTGATATCAAACACGGGCAACAAAGAAACCCCCAAAGGAAAAAAAAGGAGGAATAACCAGAAAAACAGCTAAGTGAAACAGAGGCATGCAATATGTCAGAAAAAGAATTCAGACTAAGGGTCCTAAAGTCTAGATGGAGGAAAAAATCAACAACTTATGCAACAATCAAGAAGAAATAGATGAAAAAATCAACAACTTATTTAAGAATCAAGAAGAAATGAAGAGTTATATAGCTGCAATAAAAAACAACTTGGAAAGTTTCAACAGTAGACTAGGAGAAGCAGAGGACCAAATTAGCGAATTAGGATACAGGGAAGCAAAACACACCCAAACTGAATTGCAATTGGAGAAAAAAATTAAAAGACAGGAAGGGAGTCTAAGGGAGCTATCGGACAACATGAAATGAAGCAACATCTGAATAATAGGGGTGCCAGGACAACAGAAAGAGGAACAAGGGTTAGAAAATCTGTTTGAAGAAATATTGTCCAAAAACTTCCCTGAGATGGAGAAGAAAAAAGTCACACAAGCATAGAGAGTCCCAAACAAGTTGAACCTGAAAAGACCCACATCAAGACACATCATAATTACCATGGCGAATGTTCAGGACAAAGAGAGAATCTTAAAGGCTGCAAGGCAGAGACAGAAAGTTATGGACAAGGGATCTCCCATTAGATTATAAAATGATTTCTCAACAGAAACAAATCAGGACAGAAAAGAATGGAAGGAAATTTGCAAAGTGATGCAAAGCAAGGGACTGAATCCAAGAATACTCTATCCAGCAAGACTATCATTCAAAATTGAAGGGGAAATAAGGAGCTTACAGACAAGAAAAAAGGCTAAGGGAGTTTATCCCTAACAAGCCAGCAATGCAAGAAATGCTAAAGGGACTGGTACAAAAAGAATAAATAAAAAAGGTAAGAAAGAACACTGGCACAAAAAAAATAAAAATGGTTACAAACAAGTACTCTTCAATAATAACTTTAAATGTAAATGGACTAAATGCTCCAATCAAAAGACATCGAGTGGCTGAATGGATAAAAAAACATGACCTGTATATATACTGTCTACAAGAAACCCACCTCAGAAAAATAAATTCACACAGACAAAGTGAAGGGATGGAAAAATATCTTTCAGGTAAATGGAAATGAAAAAAAAGCTGAAGTAGCCATACTTATATCTGATAAAATAGACCTCAAAGTGAAGGCCATAACAAGAGATAAGGAAGGCCACTTCATAATACTAAAGGGATTGATACAACAAGAGGATATAACCCTGATAAACATATATGCACCCAATGTAGGAGCATCCAAATACATAAACACCTGGAAGATATGAAGGGAGAAATTGATAACAATACAATCATAGTAGGGGACTTTAATGCACCTCTGACATCACTGGATAAATCCTCTAGAGAAAAAAATCAGCAAAGAAACAGCAATCCTAAATGACTCACTGGATCTAATGGACTTAATTGACATCTTCAGAACATTTCACCCCAAAGCCACAGAATATATGTTCTTCTCAAGTGCACATGGGACATTTAAAAAAATAGACCACCTACTGGGTCACAAGAAAAGTCTCCCCAAATTCAAGAAAATTGAAATCATATCAAGCATCTTTTCAGACCACAATGGGATAATAGTAGAAATAAACTACAATAAAAACAATCCAAAAAATTCAAACACTTGGAAGCTAAATAGCATGCTATTAAACAATGATTGGGTTACCAAAGAGATCAAAGAAGAAATTAAAAACATCTGGGAAACTAATGACAATAAAAACAGAACAATCCAAAATTTATGGGACACAATGAAAGCAGTCCTGAGAGGGAAGTTTATAGCTCTACAGGCCTACCTCAAAAACCAAGAAAAAATGGTAGTAAATCATCTAACTCTACAACTCAAAGAATTAGAAAGAGAGCAACAAGAAAAGCCCAGAGTGAGCAGAAGGGAAATAAAGATCAGAGCAGAAATAAATAACTTAGAGACAAAAAAAAAAAAAATACAAAAGATCAATGAAACCAAGAGCTGGTTCTTTGAAAGGATAAACAATATTGATGAACCTGTAGCCAGGCTTACCAAAAAGCAAAGAGAGAGGACCCAAATAAACAAAATCAGAAATGATGGAGGCGAAATAACAACAGACCCTACAGAAATACAAAGGATTATTAAAAAATACTATGAACAACTCTATTCCAACAAACTAGAAAACCTGGAGGAAATGGACATATTCCTAGAAAAAATACAACCTTCCAAAACTCAATCAAGAAGATTCTAAAAATCTTATGAATCTTGAATATAGATGCCAAAATCTTCAACAAAATTCTAGCAAATTGGATCCAGCAGTACATCAGAAAGATCATACACCATGACCAAGTAGGATTTATCCCAGGGATGCAAGGATGGTACAGTACCCACAAATCAATAAATGTGATACATCACATAAACAAATTGAAAGACAAAAATCACATAGTCATATTAATTGATGCAGAAAAAGCATTAGACAAAATCCAACACAATTTCTTGATAAAAACTCTCAGCAAGGTGGGAATAGAAGGCTCATTCCTCAACATAATAAAAGCCATATATGACAAACCTACAGCCAACATCATACTCAATGGGCAAAAACTAAAACCATTTCCCCTAAGAACAGGAACAAGACAGGGATGCCCACTCTCACCACTCCTGTTCAACACAGTACTGGAAGTACTAGCCATTACAATCAGATAAGAAGAAGAAATAAAAGGCATCCAAATTTGAAACAAAGTAAAACTGTCCTTATTCACAGATGACATGAATACATAGAAAAGCCTAAAGACTTTATCAAAAAATTATTAGACTTAATAAATGAATTCAGCAATGTAACCGGGTTACAAAATTAATGCCAAGAAATCTATGGCATTTCTATACACCAATAATGAACTTACATAAAGAGAGACTAAAAAAGCACTCCCATTTACCATCGCACCAAAAAAATTAAGATACCTAGGAAAAACTTAACTAAGGAGGTAAAAGACCTATATGTGAAAAACTACAGGACACTGAAAAAAGAGAGAGGAAGACATAAACAAATAGAAGAACATACCATGTTCATGGATTGGTAAAATCAACATCAAAATGTCCATGCTAACCAAAGCTATCTATAGATTCAATGCACTCCCCATTGAAATATCAAAGGCATACTTCACAGACCTAGAACAAACTTTCCAAAAATTCATCTGGAATAAAATAAAACTCCGAATAGCTGCAACAATCCTGAAAAAGAAGAACAAAGTAGGTGGGATCTTAATACCAGATATAAAGCTGTATTACAAAGCCACTGTTCTCAAAACTTCCTGGTATTGGCACAAGAACAGATATATAGATCAGTGAAATAGAATAGAAAACCCAGAAATTGACCCAAACAATTATGCTTAATTATATTCAACAAAGGAGGCATGAATATACAATGGAGTTAAGACAGTCTTTTCAATAAATGGTGTTGGGAAATTTGGACAGATACATGCAAAAAAATGAAACTAGACCACCAACTTACACCATTCACAAAAATAAACTCAAAATGGATAAAGGACTTAAGCATAAGATGAGAAACCATAAAAATATTAGAGGAATCCACAGGCAGCAAAATAGCAGACATATGCCGAAGCAATTTCTTCACTGATACTGCTCCTAGTGCAATGGAAATTAAAGAGGAAATAAACAAATGGGACTACATAAAAACAACAACAACACATCAACAAAAGAATAAGAATGCCCACTGCATGGGAGAACACATTTGACAATGTTATCACCGATAAGGGTTTAATCTCCAACATTTACAAGGAACTCATACAACTAAACAAAAGGAAGATAAACAACCCAATCAAAAAATGGGCAACAAACCTAAATAGAAACTTTTCAAAAGAAGACAGAAGGAAAGCCCAGAGACATATGAAAACATGCTCAAAGTCACTAATCATCTGAGAGATGCAAATCAAAACGACAATGCATTACCATCTCATACCTGTTAGAATGGCTATCATCAACAAATCAACAAAAGACAAGTGCTGGCGAGGATGCAGAGAAAAAGGAACCCTCGTGCACTGCTGGTGGGAATGCAGACTGGTGCAGCCACTATGGAGAACAGTATGGAGTTTCCTCAAGAAACTAAAAATGGAACTTCCATTTGACTCAGTGATCCCACTTCTAGGAATATACTCCAAGAAACTAGAAACACCAATTAGAAAGGATATGTGCACTCCTATGTTCATAGCAGCACAATTCACCATAGCTAAGATTTGGAAACAGCCTAAGTGCCCATCAGTAGATGAGTGGATTAAAAAACTGTGGTATATCTACACACTGGAATATTACAGTGCAGTAAGAAAGAAGGAGTTCTTTCCACTTGCAACAGCATGGATGGAACTGGAGAGCATTATACTAAGTGAAATCAGCCAGTTAGAGAAAGATAAATACCACATGATCTCACTCATTTGTGGAATATAATGAACAACATAAACTGATGAACAAGGACAGATCCAGAGACGGAGAGGCATCAATCAGACCATCGGGCCTCGGAGGGAAGGTAGGGGAGGGTGGGGGTAAGGAGGAGAGATCAACCAAAGGACTTATATGCAAGCCTATAGGCCTAACTAATGGACATGGACAACAGCGGGATGAGGGCACGAGTAGGGGTGATACGGGGTAACGAGGGGATAAGGACACATATGTAATAACTTAATAAAAAAAGAATAATTATGACAGTCATGCCTTGATTAAGATATATGCTTACGTTATATAATAAAAGCATTAAAATACCCAAATCCTGGTAGCCCGTCCTCCGCTCACGGTCACCTGTGAAAGCCTGAGTCGGCTGACCAATTAAACAGATTTAAGAACAAGGGGAAAGACAGTACAGAAATGAGGCGCGCCGAATAGAAGTTAATGTGGAGCTGAGGAAAGCTAAGAAGGATGACCAGATGCTGAAGAGGAGAAATGTCAGCTCATTTCCTGATGATGCTACTTCTCCACTGCAGGAAAACTGCAACAACCAGGGTACTGTAAATTGGTCTGTTGAGGACATTGTCAAAGGCATAAATAGCAACAATTTGGAATGCCAGCTCCAAGCTACTCAGGCTGCAAGGAAACTGCTTTCTAGGGAAAAACAGCCACCCATAGACAACATAATCCGGGCTGGTTTGATCCCAAAATTTGTGTCCTTCTTGGGCAGAACCGATTGTAGTCCCATCCAGTTTGAATCTGCTTGGGCCCTCACTAACATTGCTTCTGGGACTTCAGAACAGACCAAGGCTGTAGTAGATGGAAGCACTATTCCAGTATTTATTTCTCTGTTGGCCTCTCCCCATGCTCACATCAGTGAACAAGCCGTATGGGCTCTGGGAAACATTGCAGGTGATGGTTCAGTTTTCCGAGACTTGGTTATCAAGTATGTTGGCTCTTCTTGCAGTTCCTGATATGTCATCTTTAGCACGTGGTTACTTACGTAATCTGACCTGGACACTTTCAAACCTTTGTCGCAACAAGAATCCTGTACCCCCATTAGATGCTGTTGAGCCGATTCTTCCTACTTTAGTTCGTCTCCTGCATCATGATGATCCAGAAGTATTAGCAGATAGCTACTGGGCCATTTCCTACCTTACTGATGGTCCAAATGAACGGATTGAAATGGTTGTGAAAACAGGAGTTGTGCCCCAACTTGTGAAGCTCCTAGGAGCTACTGAATTGCCAATTGTGACTCCTGCGCTAAGAGCCATAGGAAATATTGTCACTGGGACAGATGAACAGACTCAGGTTGTAATAAATGCAGGAGCACTTGCTGTCTTTCCCAGCCTGCTAATGAACTCCAATATTCAGAAGGAAGCTACATGGACAATGTCAAACATCACAGCTTGCCGCCAGGACCAGATACAGCAAGCTGTGAATCATGGATTAGTCCCATTCCTCATTATTGTTCTTTCTAAGGCAGACTTTAAGACACAAAAGGAAGATGTATGGGCTGTGATCAACTATACAAGTGGTGGAACAGTTGAACAAATTGTATACCTCATTCATTGTGGCATAATAGAACCACCGATGAACCTCTTAACTGCGAAAGATATCAAAATTATTCTGGTTATTCTGGATGCCATTTCAAATATATTTCAGGCTGCTGAGAAACTAGGTAAAACTGAGAAACTAAGTATAATGATTGAAGAATGTGGAGGTTTGGACAAAATTGAAGCTCTACAAAACCATGAAAATGAGTCTGTGTACAAAGCATCACTAAATTTGATTGAGAAATATTTTTTTGTAAAGAAAGAGGAAGATCAAAATGTTGTGCCAGAAACTACCTCTGAAGGTTATACATTCCAAGTTCAGGATGGCACACTTGGGATCTTTAACTTTTAAATTGTACAACTGAGGCATAAAGTTGTTTGTTGTGTACTATGTTTGGTATAAGTATGTCTTACTGTTTCTCTACTAAGAACTCTTTCTAAATGTGGTTTGTTATTGCAGCACTTTTTACAATGAATCTATACTTGAACAGTTCCAAACTGTACATACTGTATGCAGCTTCTATTCTCAGTGAGTTTCTTACTTCTATGTGGAATTTCATATCTTGCAGTCTCCTGTAAATAAAGATTAAATTCTACCATTTACGTTAAAAATAATATCCAAATCCTTAAATACTTTTTAAGAAAAACTTAATTTGTTATTTAAATAAGACCAATTGGAGACATGGCAAAATTTCAACAGCAATTAGCAAATTCAAATATGTTTAAGGTAAACATTTAAAATCTATGTTTTATTCCCTAATAATTTATTTAATTGTCTTCTTAATGAGTTCCTGGAAAGTCCAATTAGTATTTTAAAAACAATTGCTTTCAAACTAGGAAATAACTTCATGCATATCTTATGACTTTTTAAGCTTAACACATCTTTTTGATGTAATGAACATTCACAAAAAGAGAGAGTGGTTACCAATTAAACAAAAACATGATAACCGAAAGCCTAAATTGGCACCACAGAAATACTCTTCTGATGTTCTAAGTGTTTATGGAATCTAGTGATGATATATTTTTAAGTGAGGAATCCATCCAGTTATTCAATTATATACTGACTACAAATAATTGATCCTTTGCTGATTGAACAGCTTACGGATGCATAATTATTCATCTGGATCTGACATAAACAGAAAACAGTGACATTTAAAACTACCCTCCCAAGTAAACTTATATTATACAATTTATATGAAAATGACACATCTGAGCTGAATTCCCTATGATAAATTAATGAGACATGAATCACCAGTCACTTTTCCATTTGATATTTTTCTCTCCTCAGACCTTTCATGTTCTCAAATTTTTATAGTTTCCCAATATCTAATTATAACTGATTTGTCTTTAATAAAGGTGTCATCTTAAAAGAATTATGTCCTGAAATTATAGAAAGATACTGGCATGCTTTAAAAGTCCTCTGACATCTTTGCCTATATCATTCCCCTGTGAGTTAGTCCAAATAATAATTATACCTTAACACACTGTGCTAGAAAGATGCCACCACACAGAGTCCTCTCTGTCCTAATGACCACAGTGTGCTTAGCCTGGACCAGTCGTCCTGCAGACAGCATATTAGCTTCTTTTAGACATGATATATTTAGTGCCATTTCTATAGCAAAAATTCATCAGTGCCCTCCCCTCCCTTAATTTCTACTGAATGTTTATTAAGTAAGGATAAACTTGTAGCTTGTCATTCGATTCTATCCACAATCTGGATTTGATACAACTTTCCAGTGCCAATATGCACCAATTTTTTAAAAATACATTTTATTGATTTTTTTACAAAGGAAGGGAGAGGGATAGAGAGTTAGAAACATTGATGAGAGAGAAGCATCGATCAGCTGCCTTCTGCACACACCCTACTGGGGATGTGCCCACAACCAAGGTACATGCCCTTGACTGCAATCGAACCTGGGATCCTTCAGTCCCCAGGCTTGGGGACTCTATCCAGTGAGCCAAACCGGCCAGGGCTGCACTAAACCTTTGCTTGCAAAGCTATGTCCCAATAATAGCTCCTCGAATGTCCACCTTAAATATTACCTTCTCTGTGCAGTATTCCTTGATCAACCCATTCATGTCTCATCTATCCCATTTCCCCTGCCCCAGCTCTCCCCTAACTGTAGAAGCATTTCATGACTTTTACTAATTGTATCATGTATTAATTCCTATATGGCGGAATGTGTACAACCTTTGGTTTCTCTTGTTGGACTGTGAGAGTCCTGAGGCAGGTCTCCATCCTGGCATGCTGGTGTTTCACACTCACTAGGTGCTCAATACATACTTGTTAAATGAATGAATACAGGAGAAGAAAAAATTAGAGGTATTATGCAAGATAGTCAAATTGATAAAGTAAATAAAATAAAAAGCTGTACATGTTATTTACATGAACTTATAGCTCAGTATTGAAATAATTATTTACTTCTCCCAAGAAAAGGAGATAATTTTAGAAGATAATAAACATATTTAAGGCAGGAATTTTTGTCTATATTGTCCACTGAAATATTCCAAGTACTTAAAGCACTGTCAGGCATACAGTAGGCTTTTAATAAATATTCAATGAATGAATAAATAAATACTAAAAATTGTTATTTTAAAATACGTTCTGGCTTTTATATGTTCTTTACACTTATACTCACCATCAATTTTCTAACATTCCAGTTTTAAAAATCTAGTCCAATTTCATTTTCTTAAATATAAAAAATGTCTCTATCCAAGATGTTAAAAAAATACAAAACTACACGCATTAAGCATGAGGTTCGCATACTGAAATACTTTATTGGAAAGAGAGAGACCATAGAATTTTTTTGAGCAGATAATTTGGTTTCAGGTTGTCAAAGATGAAGAGAACTATTGTCTATATGTTGACCTTATGAAAGGATTGAACTCAAGTTTGTCAGCATGTTAAACTTCTCTAGCTCTTGTCCAAGTAGAACTGAGCTGAGAGGGTTATGAAGACTGAAGAGTCCATTAGGTAATGACTAGTCATGCCTGAGCTGTTCCACTTTTGATCCATTTCTCACAGCTCCTAGATAAAGCAGCCCTGTAATCATAGGCTTAGCCTTCCTAAACACAGCACAGAAAGCCATGATTACAAAGAGTAAAGAAAACCTGAAGCTGGGGCTGAGGTGGAGGGTTAGTCTATCCTGAAAGTTCTGAAGGAAACTTTTCAAATAAAACTGCAAAGGTCACATGTCAGCCAACACCAGAGCAAATCCACAGCAATTCAGAAAGCAAAGATGAAAACTATAATCAAATTCTGCTACCTGAGTGGCACCTTGCCTAATGAACTGATAACAAAACAGAAACCCGTAATCAAGAAGTCAGCATGCTATTAAGGACAAGGATATATCAAGTGCAGTGTCAACATGGCTACAAAGTCAAACCAAGCAAAATATTGAATGCTGACAACATTAATTTGTTTCTTTTCTTTCTTTCCGATTAACAGACTTGGACAAAGCGGTTTATCAAGGCTCATGAACACCATACATGTGTGTGTGCATATACATGTATGTGTCCATGGTGTATATTAACTACTGCTTGTTATTCAGAATTCTGTTCAGATAAATTTTTCTATAAGCCTTCAATAATTGCCACTCCCACCTACTATAGATCCTTGCTCCTTGATATGTGATATATACATACACTGACCAAACACGATGAGTAATATCTTTGTATGTGTCAGTCTCCCACTTGGGACTGTAGGCTCTCTGAGGCCAGGGGACAGCCTCTGCACCCCATAGTACTGGCGCCTAGTGGTGCCAAATCTCAGAGGGAATAACACTTAGAAAATTGACTTAGATAGGGCTTGGTTGAAAGGCCAGTGGCCTGATGCTATGATCAATATAGCACACAGCAGAGGAATTAACAACTCTTTGTCCTGCTTCACCCATGACTCTGACCCCTATAGCATGGCGTCCAGTCCCACATGTCCCTGTGCGCAGGCCCCAATTTTATTAGCCTTGTATGCTTTAAAAAATAACTTATTTTCTCTGAGCCTCAGTTTCCTCATATGTTAAATGAGAATAATAATGTTTATACTTTGAACTAGGGGCCCAGTGCACAAAAATTTGTGCACTTGGGAGGTCCATCAGCCCGACCTGTCCGACTCGCAGCCTGGGACCCCTCTGGGGATGTCTACCTGCTGGTGTGCCTGGTCAGCCTGGGTGATGGGCTGAGGGCCATTTTCAGGCTGTCCACAGTCCCTTCAGGTTTTGGGTCCCTACTGGGGTACCTGGCCAGCCTGGGTGAGGGGCTGATGGCTGTTTGCAGGCTGGCCAAGCCCCCAATGGCGTCCCTCACCCCACTGGGGTGTGGCCAGCATGGGTGACAGGCTGATGGCTGTTTTCAGAATTTCAGTCTGCCCACAGCTCCCATTGACCCAATGTCCCAGCAAAGCTGGCTGGACGCAGGTTCCTGGGGTTTGTTTATCTTTTATAATTGATACACTGTTCCTTTAAGCCTGGGCCTAGTAACGAAACCTCCTCTCCGCTTCAGCTCTGGTTTCTATAATGAAACAATGTTTAATTAGAAGTCAGGCCGGGCCTGCTGTTTGCTTCAGCTCCTAGGATTGAAACATTTGTTGCAAATATGATGTTCCCTGGAGCACAGAGATGCCCAGGCAGCCCGCAAACAGTTTCACTCCTGCTGCAACGGATGTTGCCTGTTTACTCAGGTCCCTGAGTGCTGGCCTCCATGTTGGCTGGGTTAATTTGCATACAGTCGTTCTGATTGGCTGGTGGCGTGGCTTAGGCATCCCGAAGAAACAGTTAATTTTAATATTATGGTTTTATTAGTTAGGATGGTTATCAGGAAGATGAAATGAGATTATGTATATAAACCCTCTGACACCAGCTCCTGGCACATAGAAGACCCTAACTAAATGGTAACTATTACAAAACCATTTCTACCAATATCACCTCTAGCTACAGATATACAAGTCACTCTTCAGATCACCTCTGGCTAGAATGCTAATACACACCAGTCTTTGCAGATACATCCAAACCAAGGTCTGCAATGTCTTGAAATATAAAAGGCAACTAGCACTTAACTAGATGCTTAAATGCAAACAAACATTCCTTCCTGAATCCTGGCATGCCAGATTTTATACCTTCATAATTATCACTTTATGAATAAAAATGGGGGAAATTCAGCTTCTGGATCTTCCTTCTGTTTGGAAAATAAGTATAATTATTCTGAGACCTTGAGATATATGCTCAACAGTTTATTTGTCCAATCAGGACTTTAAAAAAAAATTACTACATGTTCATACAAGACTATATTACTCACGTTAAAATTTCAAGTGCTGAGAAATGATGAATTAAAATAAGGCATTTTTTTCTCTCTCCAAAATATATTTAGAAGCCAAAGAAAATTATTATATTAAGGACAACTTCATTCTGAACATCTTAATAAAAAACTTTGTGAAATATCTGCTTCCCACTCACCAAATCTCTAGAAAAGTGTGCTAAATTTAAACATTTCATAGTATCACTAAGTTACAAATTTTAGAAATGATCTTATTGGGGGAGCCAGGCCAAATGGCAACTTCGCCTGTCACTGTGCTCCTGGAGTTACTCCTCCAGGAACCATTCAGACATCTATGTCGTTGAGGCCACTACAACCACATGGAGACTCCTGAGAATGGTCCTACTCACTCACAAGTTCAGTTTTATCAACTTTAACCAAGATCACAAAGAGCAAGGTTTAAAGGACACAACAACCTTCACCTTCCTTGTGAAGGTCGTTTCTAGAGAAAAATGGTTAAAGGCAATTGAGTTAGCCCAACTCTATTTTCACCCAATGATTTTTAGAAGGGGGTACTTAAAAACAATGGAAATTGGGAGAGCGCTAGCTGGAAGCGGGAAATGAAGCAGTGAGACCAGAGATGGGTAGTTTAGAGCATTTCTCTAAGTCCTTAATTGTCAACCATCCCCAGCTCAGATTTTTTTCTCTCATCTCTGATTTAGCATTAATTTCCTAATAATAAAAAGTATTTAAAATAAAATTGGGCCCTAGTTGGTTTGGCTTAGTTGATAGAGCATCAGCCTGGGGACTGAAGGGTCCCAGGTTCGACTCCAGCCAAGGGCACATGCCTGGGTTGTGGGCTCGATCCCCAGTGGGGGGCGTGCAGGAGGCAGCCGATCAATGATTCTCTCTCATCATTGATGTTTCTATCTCTCTTTCTTTCTCCCTTCCTCTCTAAAATCAATAAAATATATATTTAAAAAAATAAAATAGAATTGGGGTTTCCCTCAAGGGAAAAAATCATAAAGTAAAAATTAAAACATCAACTCCAAACAGAGTTTCAGGTATATTTACAGGAAGGTTATAAGAAAAGGATTATGGCTAAAGAATATAGACACTAAAAAAATTTGTGTTGGAGAAATCAGATGTGTATTTAGCTAATTTGAATAGAGATATTTATTCTGTAGAGCTCTAGCTGCAAGATTTAAAAAATATATATTTTATTGATTTTTTACACAGGAAGGAAGAGGGATATAGAAAGTTGGAAACATTGATCAGCTGCCTCCTGCACACCCCCTTCTGGGGATGTGCCTACAACCAGGATATATGCCTTTGACCAGAATCAAACCTGGGACCTTTCAGTCCACAGGCCAATGCTCTATCCACTGAGCCAAACAGGTTAGGGCTAGCTGCAAGTCTTTTTGATGCACACCTATTTGGGTAGAAATTTAGCTCAAAACCTGGGATGTTTTCCTATTTTCTCTTTGGTTTTATCTGTCCACAAACAAATACACATATGTTTGAAATGTGAAAATAGCTTAAATTCTGTAGCAGCTTTTATAAAAATAATGGAAACTTTTGTAAAAACAGCTTTAAACACTCTGTTTGCCAAGTGAAACAATATGCCAATTCTGACAAGAGTTGTGGAACCTGGACTGTTCTGACAGTCACCAGAGATTATTTAAATATAAGAATGATTACTGTCCTATCAACTACTTATTAAAATTGTGTTAAGGCTTCTGAATTAAAGGCCTATTCTAAACATGAGCTGCATTGGCAGTGAGTCATATTTCCCATGATGGCCCTCAATGGGTGTAATGCTTATCAACCTCCTTAATTGACGGACTGATATTAGGGAACTTCTGTTGCTGCAGATGAAATTTAAGGCCTATGTCCTTGTTCCTCTATCTTTTTCTGTACCCTTTGTGGATAATAGTGCATTTGAAAAGGTAATTGGCTAAGAACAGGAATACTCCTAGCAGAGATATTTTCTATAACTTTTCTTTCCATCACTTGCTAAAAACAGTACTGCAGAAGAAGAAGAGTTTTCATTATTTCTTAAATAACTCTAATAATGTAAACAGTTTTAGGAAAGATAAGAGAAATGACAATTATGCCAAAAGAAAGCAAGAGTGGCTTTCGTTTCAAATTTAATGGAAGTACAGATTGGTAGTTACAAAATTGTCATGGGTATGTAAGCTACAGCACAGGGAATGTAGTCAATAATACGGAAATAACTATGTATGGTACCAGGTAAATACTAGAAATAGTGGGAGGAACACTTTCTCAAGCATATGATTGTCTAACCACTATGTTGTACACCTGAAATGAAGACAAACTAATATTGAATGTAAATTGTAAATTGAAAAATAGAATTTAGAATAGACAACCTAAAAACTTGAAAAAAATGGAAACCTCTAAAAAATTAGTACATTTTTATTACTTAGCCTTTTATTTTATTTTTTTAAATCTTTATTGTTCAGATTATTACAGTTGTTCCTCTTCCCTCCCCCATAGCTTCCCTCCTCCCAGTTCCCACCCCATCCTCTGCCCTTACCCACACCCCCAGTCCTCATCCATAGTTGTACGATTTTTGTTCAGTCTCTTCCCACACCCCCAACACCCCTTTCCCACTGAGGTTTGTCAGTCCACTCCCTTTCTATGCCCCTGATTCGATTCTATTCACCAGTTTATTCTGTTTGTAAGATTTTTTATTCACTTGTTGATAGATATGTATTTGTTGTTCATAATTTTTACCTTTACTTTTTCTTCTTCTTCCTCCTCTTAAAGGATACCTTTCAGCATTTCATATAATACCACATTGTTTGTGGGAAATGAGTAAACTCGTCATATCACTTTTTATACCAAAGTTAAAACTCATTTGGTTCCGCTAAGCGGTGGGGTGCGGGAAACTAGTAAACAAGGGTGCCAAACGGGTGACAGACTATGTATTATCTATTATCTATTGTCAGTGGTACCCTATGCATTTACCTGCTGATACAATAAATTTGGGACTGAACAAAAAACAATGGCGGGAAAATGGCCACTTACAAAGTGCAGTTTGGTGGTGATGAACTTCTTTAGCTTTTCCTTGTCTGTGAAGCTCTTTATCTGACCTTCATTTCTGAATGATAGCTTTGCTGGGGAAAGTAATCTTGGTTGTAGGTTCTTTCTATTCATCACTTTGAATATTTCTTACCACTCCCTTCCGGCCTGCAAAGTTTCTGTTGAGAAATCAGCTGACAGTTGTATGGGTGCTCCCTTGTAGGTAGCTTACTGCTTTTCTCTTGCTGCTTTTAATATTCTCTCTTTGTCTTTTGCCCTTGGTATTTTAATTATGATGTGTCTTGGTGTGGTCCTCTTTAGATTTCTCTTGTTTGGGGTTCTCTGAACTTTCTGGACTTATAAGTCTATTTCTTTCAGCAGGTAGGGGAAGTTTTCTGTCATTATTTCCTCAAATAGGTTTTCAATATCTTGCTCTCTCTCTTCTTCTGGCACCCCTATAATTCTGATGTTGGTACCCTTGAAGTTGTCCCACAGGCTCCTTACACTATCTTCATATTTTTGGATTCTTTTTTTTCTTTTTGTTTTTCCAGTTGGGTGTTTTTTGCTTCTTCATATTTCAAATCTTTGATTTGATTCTTGCGATCCTCTAGTCTCTGTATATTATTCTTTATTTCAGTCAGTGTATGCTTAATTTCTAGCTGATCCTTTTTCATATCCTTCAGGGTCTCACTAAATTTATCGGTGGTCTCTAGAAAATTCTTGAAAAACCTTATAACTGTGGTTTTGAACTCTATATCCAGTCGTTTGCTTTCCTCCATTTCTGTCATTTGTGACCTGTTTCTTTGTCTCTGCATTTTGGCTGCTTCCCTGTGTTGATAGAGTGGCTTTCTGTGGTAGGTGTCCTATAGGGCCCAGTGGCTCAGCCTCTCAATTACCTGAGGTGGACAGTCTTGGTGCACTGCTTTGTAGGCTTTGTGAACAGTCTTGTTGTAGCTAAGCCTTGATTGTTGTTGGTATCACTGGGAGGAATTGACCTCCAGGCCACTTGGCTGTGAGAATCAGTTGTGTCTATGGTGGGAGAACTTTTGTGTTGGAGACACCCTTATGGGGCAAGACTTGCTTTGGTGCTCACTGAGTCTGCTCCCTGAGTGCATCCGATGCCTGCATCCCTTATGGATATGAGAAGCTGTAATCTGGATTGTCCCACTCTGACCACTGGGTACACTGGCTCTTGGATCTCTAAGGAGGTGCTAATTTAGCCTCTGCCTGAGGCTACCCAGCAGGAGCTATGGAGAGATCTGCAAATTCCTCTTCTCTGTTTGGGGTTTGGAGGTGCCCAGATGAGGCCCAGCTGTGAAGCAGTGCAAGCTGCTGTGGGGCCTTGGACCTTCTTTTAGATGTTCTGGGTCTCTCTGACCCAGCTCCAGTTTGTTAGGTAATTTTAGATTGCAAAGGGCCAGGCCTTTTATATGCAAAAGCCTCTGAAGGCAGCTTGGGTGGGGCGGAGTCTCAGGGAATCAACAGGGCAGAGCAAACAGCCATGGCTGATCCTCAGCCCTGCCCTAAGAGGCCCCAGGTCTCAGTGTTCTGTGGTAATTGCTGTAAGCACTACTGAGAGAAAGCCACTCTAGAGTTTCTCCCAATGCCAGATAGTCCAGTTTCTCCCCGAATGAGTCTGGATCCCCAGAAACTCGCCTGGAACTAGAGTTCAGAGCCGCTGGGAGTTTGTGATTCCCTTCTGATTGAAAAAGACAACTGCGTCCTTAGTTGCCAGCCCTTTTTGTGTGTGCCTCCTGCGCCTCTGCATTTTACTTCCGCACCTCCTCTGAGTCTAGATGTGCTTTTCTCTTTCCTTGTAGTTGTAGAATTCCCACTCAGCCAGGCTTCCAGTGGCTCTGGGTGGTGTCTTTTTTCTTTTCATTGTAGGTTTGAAGTGGTTGTGCGAGGAAGAAATTTCAGGTGTTTACCTATGCCACTACCTTGTTTTTTTCCTATTACTTAGCCTTTTAAAAACCATTTTATTCAACATGGAAATATGTCAGAAAACTTAAATGTTATGTATTCAGTTCAGACATATGAAAGCCAAGCTGCATGTGGTCATCACAACACTAAGTTCCAGAGTAGGATTATAACCACTCAACATTGTCCAGTCTGGCTTCACGTGCGGCTGATGTCTCCAACTTCTATGCTATGACATATTGTTGTGTTTAAACAGTGTATTGAAAATACCTTACAACAGCACAAGATAGCACAGCGAGATAGAGATGAAAAAAACAGAACTTGTTTTACTACTTCAGTCTCTTCATCTATATGATCACTTGGAGTTTTTATTGGTGTTGAAAAAAATTTTTAAATGTAAAGACACTTTTCTTTTTTTCCAAAAATATGTCAATGCAATTAAAAAGCATTTACTACACTTCTTCCTTATATGGTGCTGAAATATTTATAATTCATATTTTTATTGACATGACTATGTGCCCAAGGTTTAATCATCTGAAATTTTGAAAAAAAAGTTCACTATATATGTTCCCCTCCAGACATCACCATCCTCACTGTTATTATTCATTTCGTTTTATGGTTGTTGCTGGAAGTAATTGTGTTGTATAGAATGTGGGTGTGAAGAATGATCTCTTTCCACTGTCAAATGTGCTCAGTATGCTACTGACTTAAATAGGAACTTCATGCCACTGACTGACGTCATTAGTTGCTTCTTTCTTCCACGCTGCAGTTATGATAAAAATGCACAATTTAGAAGACTAGTGGAAACTGCTGATCTCTTCAAGTTCCTGTCAGCTCAGAGGAAGCCGCAATTAAGACTGCCTAGAATTTAGAAGGCAGTGCTTATTTTTGTGGGATTTAAGCACTCTTCATTTGGGAACTGAAAGAACTCACTTGAGTTACCCCAGGGATTAAGTGCATTTTATTTTTGAGGTTCCAGGTTATGTGTTGGATTACTTTATTCTTCTTTTCTCTCCCCCTGCCCCCCCCCCCCCCATCTCAGATCTCATTTATGTACATTTCTGTCACTTTTGCATTAGAAGGGTTCTGGTGCCAAAGTCAGATGCCTTTGAGTATTTTAGTTTTTAAACTCATGATATGCCTCCTTCCAGAAAATATCAGCAGTGAGATTCCTTTGAATATGTTCATATTACATGTGAGAAGTTGGAGAATCAGTTGTCAAGGTAGTTAGTTGTGAAGATATAAAAAATGTGTCACTATAGAGAAATCTTTGGTATGACACAACCTTTCCTTTTTTATTGGCTATGAGGGCAAGGAAGAGGTAAGGGAACCACCATACTACACTGTGTAGATGAACAATAAGCAGGTAACTCAGTTGTACAAACTCACTGCTTTCTCTTCAGCATATTGCACAATTACCTATAAGGCAAAAGGTTTCATTTTTGTTTCCATTCAGGTTTAAGAGCACCTCTTTTCCCCCACCCCCATTTAACTGATCAAATTTCTACAAGCTAACAACCTATACAACTTCCTAATGACTGGGCACAGGCTGGATAACTATGGACTCATTCTTAATTTAATATGCATAAACCCTTCCTGTTTCACATTTATATATAACTAGGAGCCTGGTGCACAAAAATTTGTGCACTCGGGGTGGAGGGAGTCCCTCAGCCCGGCCTGTGCCCTCTCACAGTCTGGGACCCCTCAGTGGATGTCCTATGATGGCCCCAGTCTGCCAGGCGCCTTTTGTGTGTGTGTGTGTGTGTGTGTGGCCACTGGGGACCTGCCCCCAGCTGCATCTGAGGCTCGGAGCAGTCCTCCTGTGT
>PVJC01012261.1:0-39958 GCA_004026665.1 Murina feae | reverse complement strand
TAGATTGTTTTTAGCCAATGGTGTCCTGCAGTGGGGGTCCTAGAGCTACTCAAAGGGCATCTGGGTCATTGTCATCTCTCTCATGTTTAGAGAATAGAGAGAGATCAGATGCTAGAAAACACTCCAATGACAGCTATGAGCAGCTTCCTGATGCTCCTTCATTTCACACCCCCTACTACCTCTGATAAGGGGGATTCTACCCAAGGGTTAAGGAGAGCAAGATTCTCCCAGAGACATCCTAGGGCATCTGTAAAAGACCTGACATTGTGAGCTGGGGGAGTGCCTGATGAGGAGTTTGAGGTGTACTTAGGCCACTGTGAGTAATGGGAAGTGGAAGCCACCAATGGCCAGGGACCTGACACCTGGCTCTATCTTTAGGTGTGAATGATGATGTCATCCTGGGCAGTGCCTGGCCATGAAGCCCTCCACAACCACAGTGTAGAGGTGGTCTTCACTGCCACACTTGCACTGACTGGAGGTACTTCCAGGCCTCCTATGGTGCAAACAGCCTCATAGGGGAGGGTTTGGAGCTGAGTCAGTGCCTCATTTACCCCTCAAGGCCTGTAAAAGGGATGCAAACCTCCTGAAATCCCCATCATGACACAACAGAATGTCAGACCAGCCAGGCAGCAGAGATGACCAGAGAGGTCAGCAGGCTCTGGAGCCGCTGGCTCTGCCCAGCCCAGCTGCAGGAGTGCCACCGAGGAGCTAGTTCTGTCTACTCTCCATGGCAAGGTTAGGCTGACCCCACACCTTTGGGAAGTGACCCTTAGTCCTGTTGTGTTCCAGACATCGATGAGTGTGAACCACCTTCAACTGTGTCCTGTGGAAAGTTTGCAGATTGCCAGAACACACAAGGGAGCTACCACTGCAGGTGCAACCAGGGATATGAGCTTGCTTCTGGAGCAAAGACCTTCCGGAAAGAAAGTGAGAACACATGTCAAGGTAAAAACCACCCCACATCTTCCATCTTCTTGTCCATGAGATTTGAGGTCATTTGGCCCACTTTCTCGGGCATAAAAAAACAACAGCAAAAAACATTAAAAAGCTGTCCTGAACACCCACCCTCTCCAGACCTCAAGGCGGAGAACCCTCCACAGAGTGTCACTTCTGGGTGTTTAGAAACCTCACCCCCACCCACCTAATATCTTATTTTCGAGAGAGTGATGACGTTTAAGTTGCTTCAGGAACTCACAGTGTTTTGTGTTCCAATGCAATATCTGTCTTTTTTGTTATCACCAGTGATGTCCAGAACGAGAACTTCTCCCACCAGAGCCCCTGTGATCACAAACATTCCAAGAAAGCATCATCAGGAACCATGGATTCCCGCAGAAAAGAATACAGGTCTGTGTCCGAGGTGGCATACTAAGGGGCCAGAGGATAGAAAGATCTGCTGTCCCTTGCCCATCAGACCTTGCTCCCTCTCCAGCCAGCTAGCTCTCACCTTCACTGGTTTTCCTCAGATAAGGGTTCTCAACACTTCCGGCCAGACCAGAGAATGCCTTTTGGGAGTCAAGAAAAGTACCCAGGTATGAGTTGTCCAGCACCTTCTTCATTCTCCCTGCCCCCTGCCCTATAACCTCATCCTTGGGAGCAGAGGTGGGGAGAGGGGGAGGAGGTTGGGGAGAGGAGTTTCTGTCACAAGGGCAGTTCTTGGTCCTTGGTCCATCTCTTCAAGATGTCTTAGTGTTAGTGTGGAGGGGAGAGCACTGCTTTGACAGCGTCAATGGGATTCCAAGGAGAACTGAGTCAGTGAGAAGCTGCTCTGGGGAAATTAGAACTAAGGCTATCATTGGGAGGCATGTCAGGTCCTAACCAGGAAATGCAGCATTTCCTGTGCCCTGCTTTCCCAAGAAGGCACCCTCTGTCCTCTGTCCAAATGTTCAGGCTGGGACACAGATAGCTGTGATGTCCCCCATGCTAGCTGGGAACTTCCTGGGAAATTTAGGGAACTGGGGGTAGCAGGCAGGTAGGACTCAGGCTGATTCCATCTACATCTGGACAAAAGAGCATCTAAGCCACTACCTTATTATGCGATGAGGCTTCCATGTGACTAGGGAAAAGTGTCCACTAAGGGAATGGGGGACAGTGGAACCTCCAGGAGCTTCTATTCCCAAACCAGGGCCCATAAATTACCAAATGACAACCTGGGAAGGTACCTGGCCTGGGCCCCAAGCCCCAACCCCAACACACACACACGCACACACACACTCACATACACCTAATGAACTGCCCTTCTGTCTGCACCAGAGATCTCCTCCCGCACCAGGATTGCACACCCTAGAATCAACAACAGCAAGGTGAGTGACTCCCACCGGGACAAAGAGGCAGGAAATACCTCGGTGCCACCTGCAGCACCCACCTATTTTCCCCAAGTTTCCCCACCTACCTGTGAGGCTCTCTGACCATCACTCTCCTTTCTCCCCAGAGGGTCTCCCACTTGTTACAAAAATTTGATGATTTCGGCAAAGTCTCCAAGTCAGCTTCAGACCCGGACAACATCCAGGTAAGGACAGGACCTGGGGGACGCCCGTGGAGGTGTCCCATCGAGGACTGGGGAAGCCTGTGTTTGGGAAGAGACACAATGATGTCCTGCTCTGAGTCCCCACTTCTCCTAGGGCGGGTGGGGGAAGCAAACATGCAGGTACTTGTACTCATTGTTAGATCCTCATACACCGACTAATACCTTTCTTGCTATTCTTGCCCATTCTGTTTACATCACCCTCGGCATTCATGGACAGGACTGATCTCTAAATGGCTGGATTGCAGGGGCAAATACCACCTTTATCCCCAAATGCACAGTATCTAGAATCCGTTTACTGGAACTGAGTGGGCAAAGTCTTCCTGTGGCCCCGCTAGTGCATGGGCCAATGGCTCTGTGTCCATACCCCCAGGACCTCATACAGGAGGTGGATGACCTGCTGGAGAACCCTGGGGACCTGGAGACCTGGCCCCACTCAGATCAGAACTATGTGGCCACTAACCTGCTCCACAACATGGAACATGTCGTCTTCAGAAAGCTGAGCAAGGCCCCACCCAGTGAGTCACTGACCTTTAAGGCAACTGGAGGCACAAGTAAGTACCAGGGTCTGCCCCCAGGCTCAGCTCTGTGCATTCCGCACCTCATTCCTCTCCCAACCTCATTGGAGCTGAGTGACCACTCATAAGCAAATTGAAGTAAAAGCTTAAAAAGAAATGAATAAATTTTCATAAGTCAGACAGACAAAATCACAGTGAATGCTATCATTTATATGTGGAATCTAAAAAACAAATTCATAGATACAGAGAATAGATTGGTAGTTGCCAGAGACAGGGGGTGAAGGGTGGTTGAAATGGGTGAAGGAAGTCAAAAGATACAAACTTCTATTTATGATATAAATAAGTCATGAGGATATACACTGAGTGGCCAGATGATTATTATGACCACCCCATTAGTACAAAGAAGTGAATTAGTTATGCAAATAATAATAATAGTAAAACTTTGAGAGTATTTGCTTAGGAAGTTTTCAATGTTCAGTATTTTTGGAAGTGTCAATGAAGTACTGAAGGGGTGGTCATAAAAATCTGGCCACTCAGTGCATGTGTACAGCACGGTAACCATAGTTGGTAATACTGGATTACATATTTGAAAGTGTCTATGCGAATAAACCTCACAGGTCCTTTTCACGAATTTAAAAACTTTAGTAACTATGTATAATGACAGATGTTAACTAGTTATTGTGATGATCACGTTGCCATAGACATAAATATTGAGCCATCTCTTACACATTGAAAACTGATGTTATGTCAATTATACTGCAATAAAAAATGAATAAAATGACAATTAATATGCATTTTCATTATAAAATTAATTATGAGCAGTGAAGTAAAGATAATGAAAACTTTAAGACAAAATACAAAAGGCTTCAAAAGAGAACAATTTGCTATGCTGCTGTAAAAAAGAAGGAATTCTTACCATTTGCAGCAGCATGGATGGAACTGGAGAGCATTATGCTAAGTGAAATAAGCCAGTCAATGAAAGAAAAATACCACATGATCTCACTTATTTATGGATAATAAAGACCATTACAAATTGATAAACATAGACAAATACAGAGACAGAACAGCTTTGAACAGACTGTCATCCTACAGAGGGAAGGCTGGGGAGGGTTGGGGGGAATTAAGGGAGCAACCGAAAGACTGGCACGCATGCATATGAGCATAATCAATGGACACAAGAAACAGGGGGGTAGGGGAGGAGGGGGGAAGGGCAAGGGGGAAAAATGGAGACCTACCTATCACTTGTTGTAATACTTTAAGCACAAAAAATAAATAAATAAATAAATAAATAAATAGAACAATTTGCTTAATTTTGAAGAATATAGATTTAACTCTGGCCAGTTTTGCTCAGTGGTTGGAGCATTGGCCCACGCATCACAGGTTTGATTCCTGGTAAAGGACACATACCTGAGTTGCAGGTTCAATCACAGGCCCTAGTCAGGAAAGTGGCAGGAAGCAAGCAATCAATGTGTCTCTCTCACATCAATGTTTCTCTGTCTCTCTCTCCCTTGCACCCACTTCCTCTCTCTCTAAAAATCAATGGAAAAAATATCCTCAGGAAAGAATTAACAACTAAAAAATAATATATATTCAATATTACTTGAGTCCTAGCTGGTTTGGCTCAGTGGATAGAGTGTCAACCTGTGGACTGAAGGGTCCTGGGTTTGATTCTCATCAAGGGCACATGCCCAGATTGCAGGCTCGATCCCCAGTAGGGAGAATGCAGGAGGCAGCCAATCAATGATTCTCTCTCATCATTGGTGTTTCTATCTCTCCCTCCCTCTTCCTTCCTCTCTGAAATCAATTTTAAAAATATTTTTAAAAAATGTTACTTGATATTTAAAATAATTTGTGTTATTGAGGTAAAATTCAATAACATAAAGTTCACAATTTTAACCAAAGTGTACAATTCAATGACATTCAGTATATTCAGAGTTGTGATCATCAGCTCTAAAATATTTCTAAAATATTTTCATCACCCCAAAGCTAAACACTGTACCAACTAAACAGTTGCTCCTCATCCCTCCCCCCTCCAACCTTTGGCAACCATTTATCTGTTTTCTGTCTCTATGGATTTGCTTACTCTGAATATTTCATAAAATGGGGTCATTAAATTTGTTACCCTATAATTTACCTTCTTTCACCTAATAATGTTTTCCAGATTCATCCATGTTGCATTGTCAACTTATGGTCCTTGGGGCCAACTTAAACACCAACAGGAATCCCCAATTAAGGGTTTGGTGAAGAAGGAAACTTTATTTACTACAAGATATTTCGATTGTGATACAGCACAGCTGTGAAAGTAGCAAGGCTGTGGAAGAGCCCGATTTTGATACAGCACAACTGTGGATGCATAGCTATAAGACAGCCCGGGGGGCCAGGCCCCTCTTGAACTACACATCTCTGTTCTGCTCCTCAATGGTCTGCTCTGCTTGGCCAGACAGAAAGACATCTTACCTGCTTCAGCTCAGCCAGGGAGACACAGTCTTCATTCTAGAAGGGAAAATAGCTGGCTTATATCCCGGTTTCTGATTGGTCCATTCTTATGCAAATGAGGATGCCAAATCCTCCCGGTTTGATTGCTCCAAAAGGTACTGTCCTGATTGGCCAAAACATAGCTGCTCTGATTGGTTGACACTGTGCAGCTCTGATTGGATGGGGAAGCCTCAATCCTATTGGTTGAAGTAAGATTCCAGGATACTTTTATAAGGATTGGCTCAGATGACAGGCAATTTAGGACAGAGGCAGGCAGTTTAGCGGAGAGGTTTCTCTGTGAAGTGTAGTTTGTACCGGTGGTGGCTATGAAGCAATGGCTGCTGGGCCTCTGCTTTTTTTTATTCTTATTTGAGCCCAGTTAGTCACCAGGAGCCCTTCTTAGTAGGTGTGTTTTGTCCTCAGGGTTCACATTATCACACTTCTTTCCTTTTTATGATTGACTAATCCATTGGATATGGATATATCTCCTTTTGTTTATACATTCATTCATTGATTGTGGGAGCCCCTTACACTTCCCGCGTGGTTCAGGGTTCCTGTTCAGGGTTTGAGTGCTGGAGGAGGCTGCACACAAAATGAAGAAAGAGAGACTAGAAGAAAATTAACTTAGAATAATGAGGACCAGGTGTGGCATCTTTCCGCTAGTGGGTAAGATTGCCCTCCACTCCAGTCTTGCTCAAAGCTTTTTTTAAGGCAATGGGGAAAACAACCACATCCTTATCCTAAGGGCATGAAACTCCAACAACAAAGAGACAATAAGAATTTACATATCAGTAACAGAGGTGGAGGGCTGCTTTAACTATCAAAGTCTCCATCTAAACGATGGGTGAATAGCTCCCTCACTATTCAGGGGAATTAAGGTCGACCAGCCTTCAGGCACATTTCTCTACTAAGTGACAATGACTGGTCTCCGGCAATTGATGGACATGTGGGTTGTTGCCTCCTTTTGACTATTGTGAATAATGCTACTATGAATATCAATGTACACATTTTGTATTAATAACTTTTTCAGCTCTTTGGTGTATATAACTTAGGGTGAAATTTCTGACTGACATGGTAATTCCATATTCAACTTTTTGGGGAGCCACAAAACTATTTTTTCAAAATGGCTACTTTTCCATTTACAATCCCACCAGCTATATAATAGGGTTCCATTTTCCACACCCTCAGAAACACTTTTTACTTTCATTTTGTTTTGGTTTTATTATAGCCTTTCTAGTATATGTCAGGTGACATCTCATTATGGTGTGGATTTACATTTCCCTAATGACTAATGGTGTTTAATATTTTTACCTGTCACTTTTGAACATTTGTGCATGTTTTTGGGGTAAATGTCTATTCGAGTCCTTTGCTTATTTTTAAATTCAAGTGTTAGGCTTTTGGTTGTTGAGCTATAGGTGTTCTTAATATATTCTAATGGAATGTCCTATCCTATATAATAAAATGGTAATATGTAAATCAACCAAATGGTGGAATGACCAGTCGCTATGACATGCACTGACCACCAGGGGGCAGGTGCTCAACACAGGAGCTGCCCCTTGGTGGTCAGTGTGCTCCCACAGGGGGAGTGCTGCTCAGCCACAAGCCAGGTTGACAGCTGGCAGAGTGCAGCAGGGGTGGCATGAGCCTCTCCACCTCCGTGCCAGCACTAAGGGTGTCCAAGTACAGCTTCAATTGGACATCTCCCGAGGGCTCTTGGACTGCGAAAGGGTGCAGGTTAGATTAAGGGACACCCCCTCCTCACAGTGCACAAATATCGTGCACTGGGCATCTAGTGAAATACATAATTTGCAACTACTGTATTATCCAGTGTATAAGACTGGGCATATAAGATGGCTGGGTGTATAAGACGACTTTTGAGAAGATTTTCCTGGGTTAAAAAGTCATCTTTCCGAGTTAACTCGAATAATAAAGCTCTCATGTTCTTGCAAAAAAAAAAAAAAAGTCATCTTATACGCCGGAAAATACAACTGTATTTTCCGGCGTATAAGATGACTGGGCATAAAAAAGACCCCCAACTTTTGAGATTTTCCTGGGTTAAAAAGTCGTCTTATATGCCAGAAAATACAGTATGTTGTCCCAGTCCATAAATTTTCTTTTCACTTTCTTTGTAGTCTTTTTACCTAATGAACAGATGCTTTGGGTACGATGAAGTCCATGTTATCTATTTTTCCTTTGGTCCTTGTGCATGTGGTTTCATATCTAAGAATCCATTTCCAAATTCAACATCATGAAGATTTGCCCTTATGTGTCCTAATTGTTCTAGTTTTAGCTCTTAAATATAGGTCTTTGACTCATTCGAGTTAATTTTTGTTTATTGCATGAGGTAGAGTTCCAACTTCCTTGTGTGTGTGTGGGTAGCCAGATGGCCAAGCACCCTATGTAGAAGAGACTACTCTTTCTACCTTGAAGGATTTGGGCACCTCCTGGTGAAAATCAGCTGACTATAGATGAATGGGTTTATTTCTAAACTCTCATTTCCATTTTAATGGTCTAAATGTCTGTCTTTATGTCAGTACCATACTGGTTCTTTCTTTTTAGTGTAAACATAAATTTTATTCACTTATTTATTACTTTTTTAACTTTTCAATTACAATTGGCATTTAATATTTTTATTAGTTTAGGTGTACAGCATAGTGGTTTGATACATATAATTTATGAAGCAATTCCCTGAGAAATCTAGTACACACCAGGAACCATATATAGTTATTTAAATATTATTGACTATATTCTCTATGCTATACTTTACACTCCCATGACTATTTTGTATCTGTCAATTCACTAGTATGCTTCTTTATATATATATACATAAAGTATATTGATTGATTTCAGAAGGAAAGGAGAGGAAGAGAGAGATAGAAACATCAATGGTGAGAAAGAATCATTACTCAGCTGCCTCCTGCACACCCCACACTGCCACAACCCAGGTATATGCCCTGACTGGGAATCGAACTGTGAACTCCTGGTTCATAGGTCAACGTTCAACCACTGAGCCACCAAAGCTGGACCCTTATTACTTTTTTACCCTGGAATCTATTTTGTCGGATATTAACATTGGCTACACCTGCTTTTCTGTGGATACCATTTGCTTAGAGAATCATTTCCATTCTTTTCAATTTCAGTTTATATTTGTCTTTACAAATTAGATGTGTCTCTTGAAGGCAGCATATGATTGGATTTTTTAAATATATATTTTTATTGATTTCAGAGAGGAAGGGAGGGGGAGAAAGAGATAGATACATCAATGATGAGAGAGAATCATTGATTGGCTGCCTCCTGCATGCCCCCTTCTAGGGATCCAGCTGTCAACACAGGCATGTGCCCTTGACCAGAATTGAACCTGAAGACCTTTCAGTCCTCAGGCTGACGCTCTATCCACTGAGTCAAACTGGCTAGGGTTATGGTTGGATTTTTAACATATTATTTTATTTTTTCCATCATCATTTATCCCCTCTATGCTCTCTTCCACTTCTACCCACCCCTTCCCCACAGTCATCACACTGTCAGCTATGTTCATGAGTTTTCTCTTTTTTTTTTTTCTCTTTTGCTCAATCCCTCCAACCCTCCTAACACCTCCACCACCAGAGCTATCTGCCTGCCCTCTATTAGTCTCTGTTTTGCTTAATTGTTCAGTTTGATTATTAAATTCTACATATGAGTGAAATCATATGGTACTTTTTTTTCTCTGACTGGTTTGTTTCACTTAGCATAGTGTTCTCCAGGTCCATCCATGCTGTTGCAAAGGATGACATTTTCTTCCTTTTTATGACAGAGTAGTATTTTGTTCTGTAAATGTACCACAACTTTTTCCCCCAGCCATCTACTGTAAAACTGCTTCCAAATCTTGGCTATTGTAAATAATGCTGCAATGAATATGGGGATGCATATATTCTTTCAAATTAGCATTTCAGGTTTCTTCAGATGCATTTCCAGAAGTGTAATTGCTGGGTCATAAAGCAGTTCCACTTTTAATTTTTTGAAGTAACTCAGATTTTGTTTTTGATCCAATCTGCTACTCTGCCTTTTTAAAGTATTGGTGAATTCATGTCATGTGCATTTAGGGTGATTCTTGGTGTATGAGGACTTCCTATAGTCATTTTATCTTTTGTTTTCTGGTAGCTCTGTGCTTCCACTGTTTGTTTTTTCCTTGTGTTTCTGTCTGTTGTTTTTGTTTGGTGGTATTTCATAATTTCTCCGCCTGTTTCCTCTTTCTTCTAAGTTATGTATCTCAGTTTTGGGTTTTTATGTGTAGTTGCCATTAAGTTTACGTAAAAGAAATATTCATATATACAGCAGTCTTTTCTCTTTTTTTTTAATGCACCTAATCTCTATGTCACTAATTTTTGACAGTTTTAATACCATGTGCTTTGGAACAGACCTTTTTGACTTAAGATAATTAGGTGCTCTGTTTGCTTAATTCTTTCAATCATTTTCCAGTAGGTGGTGCTGAATCACAAGTATTTTCCTTCCACTGACTTGCTCTGGTTTTTTAGATCTCTGAGAGGTGGCAGGAAATGGCCTGTGCCCCCTGGGAAGGTGAGAGAAGCCTTCCTAGTTCGCACACCTAGGTCTTAACCCCACCCCGGGGAAGGTGGTCAATGATGGGATGAACTCCCAGTGCTGCCCCCTGTATCCAGACACTGCCAGTAGTACACTGAATGGAGGTGGGATGAGCTGGGGGAAGTTGGTTGCTTCCTTTGTGGATTTGCTCTCCTAGTCACGGTTATTGGCAGACCTCTGCGGCATCCACTCTGTCCCCACTGGACCGTGGGATTAGTTGAAGAGGGTGCCTGTCGCTCAGGTAGAAAGTGCTTCCATAGTACCGATTCTTAGGTTTGCAAATAGTGTGCTTTACAACCCAACAACTCATGGCTACAGCTTTTTCTGGGCCCTGCTGCTCGCTCTGGGAGACTGAAAGGAGAGCTCTGGAAGGGTGAGTGGAGGCAGCCAGGCCCTGTGGCTTGTTTCTCTGTCCAGAATGCCATTTGCCAGACAACCATGGCCGTGCCTCTGTGCTTGTCCCTGGCCAGGTCACTGCCATCAGCTGCAGCTCATCCTGCCCACTCCTGCAGGATCCTCACTGAATCTGCCTGCTCCTCCCAGCTGAAGGGAGTGCCCGCAGCCACCTGATTCCTCCCTTCTCTGGGCTGAGCCTGGCAGAGAGCTCCAGGCAGCAAGTTCCAGGCTTCCTCTCTGGCCCATCTCAGCTCTTCTCCTTTCCACCTTCCCAGCTTCCTCCCACTCGCCCACCTTCAGATGTTTCAATGTGCAGATCTCTCACACAGGTTTGTGCCTTGGGCTGGGAATCCTTTGTTGAATTATAGCCTTTCAAATATTTGAAACTTCAAGGGGAGAGACCAAGGAAATCTCTCCTGCTGCCATTCCTTTGATGTCACCTGCAACATTGATATTTTGATATGGAATACATTAGGTCTATACATTGCTTTGGGTAGTATGGACACTGTAATGAAGGTAATTTTTTCCATCCGTTCGCATGGCATATGTGTTTTTTTTTTATTTCTATCTTCCATTTCTCTCTACAAAGTCTCATGATTTTCTGAGTACAGGTGCTTTACCTCCTTAGTTAAATTTATTCCTTGGCATATTTTTATGCAATTTAAATGGGATTGTTTTCTTGGTTTCCCTTTCTGGCAGTTCATTACTGGTATGTAAAAATGCAACTGAATTCTCAATATTAATTTTGTATTCTGCTATTTTAATGAATTTATTTATCAGTTCTAGTAGGCTTTTGGTGGAATTTTTAGGGTTCTTTCTACACAGTATAATGCCATCTGCAAATAATAACAGTTTTACTTTTTTGCAGTTTGGGTGCTTATTATTTCTTTTTATTCCCTGATTGCTGTGGCTTAGACTTCCAACACTGCACTGGGTAAAGGGTGGTGACAGTGTACATCCTTGTCCTGTTCCGGACCCAAAGGAAAGCACTTTTAGTCTTTTCCCATCGAATATAATGATAACTGTGAGTTTGTCATATGTGGCCTTCATTAAGTAGAGGTATGTTCCCTCCATTCCCACTTTGCTGAGAATTTCAATCATATATGGATGCTGGATTTTATCAAGTGCTTTTTTTAAATCTATGGATATGATCATATGATTTTTAGCCTTCCTTTTGTTTGTGGTTTGTCACATTAATTGATTTGCAGATATTGAAGCCTTGCATACCAGGATAAAACCCCAGTTGATCATGGTGTATAATCTCTTTAATGCATTGCTGAATTCAGTTTGCTCATATTTTGTTGAGGATGTTTGCATCTATGTTCATCAGGAATATTCGCCTATAATTATTTTTGTAGTGTCTTCGTAATCAGGGTAATGGTGGCTTCATAAAATGAGCCTGAGAGACTTTCCTACTATTGTATTTCCTAAAATAGTTTGAGAATGACTGATGTTAATTCTTATTTGACTGTGGCAAAATTAACCTGTAAAGTCATCCAGTCCAGGACTTTCGTTTGTTGTAAGTTTTTTTCTTACTGCTTCAATTTCATTAGTAGTAATCAGTTTGTTCAGATTTTCTGCTTACTCTTGATTCAGTATTGGAAAATTACATGTTTCTAGGAATTTATCCATTCTTCCAGATTGTCCAATTTGTTGGCATGTAATTCTTTATACGATTTTCTTATAATGTTTTCTATTTCTGTGGTGTCAGATGTTACTTCTCCCCTTTTGTTTCTGATTTTATTTATTTGGGTTCTCTCTCTTTTTCTTGATGAGTCTGGTTAAACTTTTTCAATTTTGTTTCTCTTTGAAAAAAAACAATTCTTGGCTTCATTGACCTTTGTATTGGGTTTGTGGAGGTGGTTTTTCATTTGTTTGTTTGTAGATTCTTTCATTTTTTTTCTACCCTAATTTTTATTATTTTCTTCCTACTATTTACTTTGGGCTTTGTTTAATGTTTTTACTAGTTCCTTTAGGTGTAAGGTTAGATTGTATATTTGAGACTTTTCTTGTTTCTTAGCATAGGCTTCTCTTGCTATGAATTTTCCTTTTAGGCCTGCTTTCACTGGGTACCACAGGTTTTGTGTCATTGTGTGTTGTTATTTGGGAGGGGGGTGTTGTTTTTGTTAATCCTCACCCAAAGATATTTTTCCCATTGCTTTTTAGAGAGAGTGGAAAAGGGGAAGGAAGGATGGAGAGGAAAAAAGAGAAAGAAAGATACATGTAAGAGAAACACATCGATTGGTTGCCTCCCAAACACGCCCTGACCAGAGAGGACATGAACCTGCAACCCAGGTACATGCCCTTAACCAGGAATCAAACCCACCCGCCCTTCCGTGCAGAGGCCAACACTAACCACTGAGACATCGGCCAGGGCGTCAGTGTGTTTCTTGTGTGTTTTATTAAAAATTTGTGATGTCTCAAGGTATCTTTTTACTCCTTCCTTGATCTCATTGTTAAGCCATTTATTGTTCAGTAGCATATTATTTAGCTTCCATGTCCTTGTGTGGTTTTCAGGGGTTTTTTTTCCTTTTATTTTCTTTAAATATATTTTATTTTAATATATTTTATTGATATTTTTACAGAGAGGAAGGGAGAGGAATAGAAAGTTAGAAACATCGATGAGAGAGAAACATTGATCAGCTGCCTCCTGCACATTCCCTACTGGAGATGTGCCCGCAACCAAGGCACATGCCCTTGACCAGAATCGAACCCGGGACCTTTCGGTCTGCAGGCCGTCGCTCCATCCACTGAGCCAAACCAGTTAGGGCGGGTTTTTTTTTTCTTTTAATTGCTTTCTAGTTTTATACCATTGTGGTTGAAGAAAATGCTTGATATTATTTCAATCTTCTTACATTTACTGAAACATTTTTTGAAGCCTAACATGTAGTCTATCCTGGAAAACGTTCCATTTACGCTTGAAAAAATGTATATTTTTCTGCTTTGGGGTGAAATGCTCTAAAAATATCAATTAAATCCATGTGGACTAATGTGCCATTTAAAGCAGCTGTTTTCTTATTGAATTTTTCTCTGGAAAATTGATTCATTGATGTCCATGGAGTGTTGAAGTCCCCTACTATGACTGTATTGCTGCCAATATCTATTTTTATGTCCATCAGTGTTTGCTTTATATATTTAGGTGCTCCCATATTGGGTGCATAAATGTATTAAAGCCCATTTTGTCTGATATAAGAATTGCTACTCCAGCTTTTATTAATTTGCATTTACATGAAGCATCTTTTTTCATCTCTTCACTTTCAGTGTGTGTATGTGTGTGTCTGAGTTGGGTTTATGATAGACAGCATATTTAAGTGTCTTGATTTTTTTATTCTTTCAGCTTGGAGCATTTAATCCATTTACATTTAAAGTGATCATTGATAGGTACACAGTTATTGCCCTTTTATTATTCAAATGTGTGTACTTTTTTCTCTATCTTCCTTACACAGAAGTTCCTATATTATTTCTTGAAATACTGACTCAGTAATGATGAACTCCTTTAGCTTTTTCTTGTTGAGGTGGCTCTTTATCTCTTCTTCAATTTTAAGTAATAGCCTTGCTTGGTAGAGTAGTCTTGATTGTAGGTCCTCGTTTTTTGTCATTTTGTTCCAATCCTTCTGGGCCTGCAAAGTTTCTGTTGAGAAATCAGCTAACAGTCTTATAGGAGCTCCCTCATTGGTAACTGGTTTTCTCCTGCTGCTGTTAATATTCTGTGTCTTAAATCTTTGACATTTTAATGATGATGTGTCTTGGTAAGGCCTCATTGTGTTCATCTTGTTTGGAACTCTCGACACTTTCTGGACTTTGGCTCTTTGTCCTTCACCAAGTTAGGAAAGTTTTCAGTCATTATTTCTTCAACTATGTTTTCAATCCCTTGCTCTCTCCCTTTCCTTCTGATAACTCTATGATACAAAAGTTGTTATATTTGATGTTGTTCCAGAGGTTCCTTAAACTATCCTTATTTTTTTTATTTATTTTTTTTTTTCTGCTCTGATTGGGTGTTTTCTGCTACTTATCTTCCAAATTGCTAATTCGACATACACTTAATCTAGTCTGCTTTGATTCCATTTTATGTGTTTTTTTTTAATTTCAGTGATTGTATTCATTTATGACTGATTCATTTTTATGGTTTCTATGCCCTTTTTATGCTTACTATCTCTTTGTTGAGTTCTCACTGCATTCATCTATTTTTCTCTAAGTTCCTTAAGCATCCTTATAAACAGTTTTTAACTCTGTCCGATTGATTGTTTGCCTCCATTTTATTTTGTTCTTTTCTGGAGTTTCCTCCTGCTCTTTCATTTGGGACATGTTTCTTTCTCTTTTCATTTTAGCTATTTCTCTGTGTTTACTTCTAGGTAGGTAGATCTGCTGTGTCTTCCTGTCTTGGCAGGTGGTTTTATGTAGTAGGTGACCTGGAGGCCCAGTGGCATAGTCTCCATGATTGCTTGAGCCAGGTGCTCCAGGAGTGTCCTTTGTGTGAGATGTGTGTACCTTTCTGATGTAGTTGAGCTTTGATTGCTGTTGGCATGTCAGTGGGTAGATGTTGACCCTCAGGCTAACTGGCTCTGAGGACTGGCCATGACCACAGTGTATGAGCTGTTGTGCAGAGACCGACCCCAGGGTGAGGGATTTGCACCAGTGGGGCTCTGGTGTCTGTAGAGATCACCCTTTGGGTGTGTCACTTGTGGAGCCCATCAGGTGCTGCTCTGTTACGGTCTGAAGCCAGCCACCAGGTGTGTTGTTTCTGGGGCATCTTGGGAGGGGCTCTGGCACAGGCCAAGGTTAGCGACTGCCAGTAATTGGCTCAGGACCACTTAGTAGGGGCTACAAATTAATCCGTGACTGGTAGCTGCTTTTACTGAGAAGTCCTGTGTGGAAGGAAATCATGCAAACTGAGGATGGCTGCCATCAGTACAAGGGCTGAGGCCTCTCAGCAAAAGGCACAGGGCATCAGCTGTGCCTTACAGCTGCCTTACAGCCTTGTAAGGCTGCCTGTAAGGCTCAGCTGCTGAGTGCATCTCAGGCAATATGAAAATGGAGTGAGGCAGGATTTCAGGGAGTACCAGGACGGGGCGAGTGGTGTTCACCAGGTTAATGCAGATTCAGATCTGGCATCAGTGCTGAGCCTAGGGCCACTCAGCAAAAGGCCTAGGGTGCACTGAGGCCAACCACGGGCCTGTGGAACTTTGAGAGCTCTTTGGTTTTTTATTTTGTGCGTGTGTGTGTGTGTGTGTGTATGTGTGTGAATAGGGAGATAAGTTAATAATGGATGAAGGTGAAGGTGGGAGAGAAAATAGGAGTGAACACATAGAAAGGTAAGTGATTGCTGATTGGACCTCAAGACACATACTATCAGCACCAGGGAGTTACCAGTAAACCAGATCCCAGCACATAAGTGGCTGGGAGAGGGAATTTTCTCTCATTCATTCTCTTCCTCCTGAATATCAAAGTCTTGATCATTCCTAAATTCCTTTGTTAGTATTATTTCTCTGGCGTTTTATCATTTAAAGTCCCTCATGAACCTTTTGGTACCTTTATTGCTCTAATTGTTGTTGTAGTTATTTGGAGACTGCAGCTACCCTATCCCAACACCCTGCCCCCACCTTCTGAGGCCTAAGTTTCTTTTTGGGGAGGTTGGGGGGTGGGGTAGAACTGACATCTTTATTATGTTGAGTATTACAATCCATGAGCATAGTGTGCCTCTCTACCTTATTTTTAATTATTTTAAATACGTTTTATTCATTTTTTTATTTTACAATATACAAAATAAATCTATTTCCAGATTGCAGATACAAGGTAATCACCAATTTACATGCAATTAACATTTCAAGAAAAAAATGATGAGTTTTTAAGGACTGCAGCGTGGGTCAAGGCTGGCTGCCTGACTCAGAGGAGCCTCCAGTGTGGGCCCAGGCTGGCTGTTTGATATGCCATTATTATGTACACCAAATATTACGTGTTATGGTATTATCATGTTTACTAAATAATACCATTATATATAAATGGTGGGGTCCCTCAGCGTGACCTGCAGGCATTGGGCTGAAACCGGTGGTCCCACACCACCTGCCATTCCTGCCTGCAACTCCCACTCATCCCAGCCCCACTGCACCAGCCATGGGCTCACAGTCAGTCATATCCAATCAGGCAGTCCCCATCAGGAGAGGCTCGCACCACCACAGCGGTGAGCCCTGTGTCTGGTGCCCATCAGTCAGCTGAGCTGCCACTCCTGTTGTGGGAGTGCACTGACCTGCATTGAGCATCTGACCCCTGGTTGTCAGTGCACGTCAATGGTGACCAGTCAACCAGTCATTCAGTCATCTGGTTGTTTGGTAGCTTAGGCTTTTATATATATAGATAATATATATTATGTAATATATAAATATATAATACATTTATAATAATATATTAATCTTAACTAATAAAAGCGTAATATTGAAATTAATCGTTTCTCCGGGTAGGGGTAAGCCACGCCCACCAGCCAATCAGAGCTGCTGTATGCAAATCAGCTCAGCCAAGATGGCAGAGGCCGCAGCCCCAGTGTGCAGCTTCTCTGGGGCTGCGGCCTGCGTCTTCTTGGGAGCCTCCGTCCTGGGAAGGCATCCGGTGCCTTGGGCCTGCAGATGCCTTCCCGGGTGGGAGCCTGGAGGGGGGGTGCGGGGACCAGGCGGCCGACCCCGAGGTGCCCACCCGGGAGACCATGGGGTGGCCAGCACCACCCCACCATTGGCTTCCCAGGCGGGTGGCCCAGAGGGTCAGTGGGAGCTGTGGCCAGCCTGAAAACTGCCCTGAGCCCCTCACCCAGGCTTGCCACACCCCCCTGGGTTGAGGGTCTCCACTGGGGAGCTTGGCCAGCTTGCAAACAGACATTGGCCCCTCTCCTAGACTGGCCAGGCACACCAGCAGGTGGACATCCCCAGAGGGGTTCCAGACTGGGAGAGAGCACAGGCCGGGCTGAGGGACACTCGCCCCCTAGTGCACAAATTTTTGTGCACCGGGCCCCTAGTTATATATAACACGGTATTATAGCAACCACTGCAGGTTCTAATACTAATCTAACAACCCCACATTGTAACTCCCACAATTCATAGAACTGTCTCTGAAGACAAAGAAACAAGGAGAAAGGAAGGTCACCTTGAGTGTTGATCAGGCAGAGATGCTGCTGGACTGGGATACAGTACAGGACTCTGGTGACTCAGGTAAGGCTGAGATGGGGAGTTCACTGAGGTTTCACAGTGGGACAAGATACCCAAAGGTGGCACAAATGGAGAAGGAAAGTTTAAAGGAAAGTGTGGGCTATGGTGGGGGCCATAAAAAAAGAGTCTACCTGAAGAAGGAGTCCTGTGGGCACCCCAAGATGTCAACCATGGTCTTTTCCTACAGGTCCATCTACGGTGGGCCTTTTCTCCATGCCAGGAATTGGCAAGTTGATGGCTGAAGCCCCCCTAGTTCTAGAAACTGAGGAGCAGTCAGTTCTGCATGAGACACACAAGGGCATGACGCAGGAAGTCTCCCCTGTCCTGCTCTCAGATGTCATCTCCGTCTTTGTGAGCAATAATAACACCCAGAACCTCAGCTCTCCAGTCACCTTCATCTTCAAGCATGTGAGTGCTGGTGAAATGCGGCTGTGGGTGTGAAAGAGGCCTGAGTCCTGGACACAGTTTTGGGGTTCAGGGGCTCTCCCATGGGTGCATCATCTCCCCAGGAGAGTCCATCCCAAACAGGATTGGGTCAGCATTTCTGAGCACCAGAAACAACAGTTCACACTTTGCCCTGTTCCTACAGTTGGTGGCCCCAAGGCCAAGGCAGAAGGTGTTCTGTGTCTTCTGGGAGCCTGGCCAGAATGGAAGTGGTCATTGGTCCACCAAAGGCTGCTGGAGGGTGAGCACCAGAGACACCACCACCACCTGCCAATGCAGCCACCTGAGCAGCTTTGCCGTCCTCATGGACCACTATAATGTGGAGGTGAGAGCCCTAAGAGGGGATGAATTTAATGTCTATTGCTATGTAATGAATTCCCACAAATGTAGTGACTTTAAAAAGACACACACGATTCATTATCCTACAGAATCCTCAGGTCAACCATCTGGCACAGCACAGCATACCTAGGTTGTCTACTCAGGGTCTCACAAGACTGAAATGATCGTGTCAGCCAAGCCTGTAATCTCACCTGAGTTGTGCAATTCTCTAAGCTCCCTGGTTGCTGGCAGAATTCAGTTCCTTGCGGTTGTAGGACTGATTTCTCACTTTCTTACCAGCTGGCAGTAGAGGAGCACACTCAGCTCCTAGGGGCCCCCTGCATTCTTTCTCGTGTACCCCTCCCAAGGCCGCTCACAGGGCATCAGTATTACTAACTGGAAGCCAGCAGGAGAATTGCCCTCACATTAAAGCACCCTCAAACTTTGAATCGGTTAAGGGCTCATTTGAGTAGGTTTGGCCCACACATGATAAATCCAAGTTAGTTGATTGTGGACCTGCAAAATGCCTTCGCAGGAGCACCCGGATGGCATTTGACTGAAAACCTGGAGGCATCTATATGTACACGTGCTGGTGGGGTTATGATTGCCAAATTACAATTCTGCCACCATTGGGGCTTTCAGGACAGGGGCTATCAGGGGCTTCAGAAAGGAAGATTTGGTGATGACCAAGTTCAGAGGTACCAGGGGATCCAGTGAGTACAGGTGAGTCAGTAGCCATGTGTGCCTCCTCTCCTGTCCAGGTGACCTGGTTTCTTCTCTGGTTCACCAAAACCAGAAACTTGCTTAGGTAACTTCAGGTGCAGGGGCATTTACTGAAATGAATGTGTCACCCACATGAAACGGACAATAGCCAAGTGGCCAGATCTCATAGAAGCCTCAGAAATGTGAACAGCACTCCAATACCATGTTTCCTCGGCCACGTTGGTAGGTAACATGATATTCATACTTTTTTTAAAAAATGTATTTTATTGATTTTTTTACAGAGAGGAAGGGAGACGGATAGAGAGTTAGAAACATCAATGAGAGAGAAACATGGATCAGCTGCCTCCTGCACACCCCCTACTGGGGATGTGCCCACAACCAAGGTACATGCCCTTGTCTGGAATCGAACCTGGGACCCTTCAGTCCCCAGGCCGATGCTTTACCCACTGAGCCAAACCAGTCAGCGCCATACTTTTATTTACATACTGTTTTTGAAGACTTAAAATATTTACATTTCAAATTCAAACAGAATGAGAGAGAACCCAGACACTTAGTTCCTCTTGCCTCAACCAAAGGTGTTAGTTTCTCCTGCATTTTTCTTTGGATATTTTATATAGAGAGAGTCGGGCAAAAGTAGGTCTACAGTTGTTTGTATGGAAAATAATACAATAATTAGCAAATAATAGTACAAGGATAAACTCTGTTTTTCACATACTCACAACTGTAAACCTACTTTTGCCTCACCCTGTATAAAAACAAAGCATGTATTGTTTCTTTGGTTTTTCTCTTCTCAAAGACTTGATGGAGTGTGTGTGTTTTACACTGTTGTGCAAATTGCGTTTATTTATTGCATCTAAGAGAATTTTCTATTCCAGCCTACAAGAGACACTTCATTATTTTTATTGCCACAAAGCATTTCATTTTGTGAATGCTTTGTAAATTACACATCAAGACCTCTTATAGCGGAGTTTTGTTTTGATCATTTGCTAATAAATAGTGTTGCAATTGTTTATACACACTTCCTTCTTCTTACATAACCTATAAGCTTAGTCATGTCCAAACATCTAAAGAAAAATAAACCTTGTGTCTGGCTCGTGTGGCTCAGTTGGTTGGGTGTTGTCCAGTGCACCAAAAGGTTGCTGGTTCGATTCCTGATCAGGGAACATGCCTGGGATACAGGCTCTATTCCCATGGGGGTTGTGCAGGAGGCAACTGATGTTTCCTCTTATATCAATGTTTTCTCTTTATCACCCTCTCCTTTCCTCTCTCTCTAAAAATCAATAAAAAATACTTTACTTTTATGTTTTTACTGATTTCAGAGAGGAAAGGAGAGGGAGATAGAAACATCAGTGATGAGAGAGAATTATCAATCACCTGCCTTCTGCACACATCCTTCCGGGGATCTAGCCCACAACCCAGACATGTGCCCTGACCTGGAATCAAACCATGATCTTCTGGTTCATGGGTCAACACTCAACCACTGAGCCACACCAGCTGGGAAATTTTTCTTCAGTGGCACTCCTTTTTTGTTGTTGTTAATCCTCACCTGAAGCTATTTTTCCATTTTAAGAGAGAGTGGAAGGGAGAGAGTGAGACAGAGAGAGAAAAAGAAATATCGATGTGAGAGAGACATTGACTGGCTGCCAATGCACACCTGACCAGGGCTAGGGATCCAGCCTGCAAGCAAGGTACGTGCCCTTGACCAGAATCAAACCAGGGACCCTTCAGTCCACAGGCCAATGCTCTTTTCACTGAACCAAACTGACTAGAGCAAAAATATTTTAAAATAAATAAACCCTTTGAATTCCAGGACTTGATCTTGAGTAAAGTCTCTTCTGTCCCTCAATTCTTCCAGGGTCTGAATTAATCCATTTAGAACCCATAAAGTCTGTATTACCCACAAACATCACAAATTTAGGTGGCTCCTTCATTCCTGATTTTATTACATCGAAAAAATAAAATATGGTGAAATAGTCATTAACCCAGCCCAGGAAAATATAACTGATATCTCCTCTTTGCTGGGTTCCAGAATGATGATCCCGCCCTGGCTGTGATCACCTACCTGGGGCTGAGCTTCTCTCTGCTGTGCCTCCTCCTGGCGGCCCTCACTTTCCTGCTGTGCAAAGCCATCCAGAACACCTGCACCTCACTCCACCTGCAGCTCTTGCTCTGCCTCTTCCTGGCCCACCTGCTCTTCCTCACAGCCATCGACAGAACTGAGAACAAGGTACCGACACTGTCCCAAAGGACATCTGTTCTTCCTGTGGGATGTGGAGTTCATGGCACCATGCTGCATTGAACGTCCTATATAATAAAAGAGTAATATGCAAATTGACCCTAATAGCAGAACCACTGGGAATGACTGGTCACTATGACACACACTGACCACCAGAGTGCACTCCCAAAGTGGGAGCTCTGCTCAGCCACAAGCCAGGCTGATGACTGCCAGTACAGTGGTGCTGCTGGGAGCCTCTCCTACCTCCTCAGCAGCGCTAAGGATGTCTGATTGCAGCTTAGGCCTACTCCCTGCTGGCAAGTGGACAGCCCCGAGGGCTCCTGGGATGCCAGAGGGATGTCTGACTGCCAGCTTAGGCCTGATTGCCTGGGGGAACAGGCCTAAGCCAGCAGATGGACATCCCCCGAGGGTTCCCAGACTGCAAGAGGGCATAGACCCAGTGCACAAATTTTTGCGCACCGGGCCTCTAGTCTTAATATAATGGCCTTGTGTTTTAGGAATGTTAGAAGGGTGAGTAGCCAATTTCATAATGACTGACCCAACTAGAAGACATCCCCTTTTTTGACAATTCCTTCATATACATCAGAGTTCCCAAAAAAAAGTATAGGAGAGGTCCTGGGCCATGCTCCACCCTCACGATCCCACCTGGTGACTCTCACTCCTCCCCAGGTGCTGTGCGCCATCATTGCAGGTGCCTTACACTATCTCTACCTGGCCTCCTTCACCTGGATGCTGCTGGAGGGCCTGCACCTCTTCCTCACCGCACGCAACCTGACGGTGGTCAACTACTCCAGCGTGAGCAGGTTCATGAAGAAGTTCATGCTCCCTGTGGGCTATGGAGTCCCAGCTATGATTGTGGTCATTTCCGCAGCTTCCAGGCCTCACCTTTATGGAACACCTGCCCGGTAAATTAAAGCTCCCACTGTCCTCATCTTCTTCCCATGGTCAGCAGAGAACCAATGTAGCACTTTAATTTCACTAGAATATGATAGATATAGGAAAACACTCAAAGACATCTTTCTGGGTCCATGACTGTATTCCTTGAAGTGACTATTATTAGGAACTTAAAATTTCATTGTTTCAAATGTTAATTATATAATATGTTAATAATTATATGTTTATATAATATTAATTGTGCATTACCTATACTTTTATAATAATGAAACATTAACAATCATAAATTAATACATGGTTAAAACAAATAAGCTGATTTTTATCTTTTTGATTTAATTATTTTAAATATTAATTATATTAAAGACTATGTTACATTAAAAACTATTGTACATAATTTTAATCCTATCTTATATATGTAAATGTATATTAATATAATATTCATTGCATTAATTGAGGAGACTGTTTTAAATATTATAGGAAGCAAAATGAAAATGAAGGGATGGCATTGGTTGGTGTAACCTACTTCTCTCCTTAATTTAAAAAAAAAAAAAAGAGGGAAAGAAAAAAATAAGATGATGAAATTGTGATGACCAGAGCTAAGATTTAGAAATCACTTTGGATATAAAATCTTTATTCCCAATATTTGTCATATATCAGCTCAAGTCATCCTCCCAACAACCCGCTGAGGTAGAATGGAATTATAATAGTTTTACAAGTGAGGAAATTGAGGTACAGAGACTTCTGACATGGTCCAAATCACAGATGGTTGGTGGCAGAACTGGGATCAAATACAGACCATCCAGCATTTAAACATACTCCTATGTTGATATAATTAATGTTCACCAACATCGGAGTCGCCCTGGTCAGATGCCTTCCTATAAAAGTCAGCAAACTGTAAAGGGCTGCAACTTTGCGGACCATGTACTCCCTGTTGCAACTACTCACCTCTATCCTTGTAGCACGAGCTGCCATAGACAATATGAAGAGAATGAGTGTAATTGTGTCTCCATAAAGCACATTTACAAAATCAGGTGGTGACCCCATTTGACCCACAGGGTGCAGTTTACCAGCATTGTCTTAGTAGTGTTGGCTTTGAGTCTTCTGATGAGTTCAGTTAATTTCATGGTACTCACACCTCCTAACTCATTCACAGTATCTCACATGAGGTCATTTCCAGTTCTATCATTTCTATCAGTGTGGCCTTGATTTACTATGTTTCCTTAAGCATTAGATGCCAACCTGTGGTCACTTGAGTCTCAGTGTTGTCATGAGGAATAAATTATGTAATGCACATGAGCCCTACCTTAGTATTGTTATCAGGTTACTGTCATCACCTTTTTTTACTATCATCTTGCATGTCCCCAATTTTTTCACCTTCTATACACCTGCTCATCCATTCATATCTCAGAATAAACACAGTCAGTTCTCTCAGGGAACCCTTCCCAACTACCTGAATCTCCTAAACCACAGACTAGGCAAGCTGTCTAGCTCTCTGTGTTCTCATAGCTCCTCACACTTGACCATAAAACTCATCATCTTAATTGTTTCTATTGTATAAATAGTGACCTTCCCTGAGAACTGAGACCATACTACCTCCATTGCAGCTGGGTCTTCAGGTCAAGCAGAGGTCCTGATACAGAGAAGAGACACAATGCTTGTCCAATAAGCCATAACTTAATTTACTGCTTGATATTTATCTTTTCACTTAAAAATGGATATTTTCTTCTGCGAGCATTCCTGACAGACATTTTTTAAATAAATTTATCTTTTTAAAAACCACATTATTATGGCATGATTGATTTATACAATGCTATACATAGTTAAAGTATGTAACCTGATGAGTTTGAACTTAAGTATAAAACCAGGACCAGCACCACCATCAAGGGCATACACAAAGTTTCAGTTATGAAAGAGTAATAAGATCTGTTCGAGTATATGGCCTAATTAACAATATTTAATTGTATACTTAAAATTTAGTAAGAGGATAGATCTAAGCTTAAAAGTTCTTATCAAAAAGAAACAATATTAGCAACAGGAGGAAGAAGAAACTATGGGTGGAGAAGGATCTGTCTATCAAGTCTTTATCCACGAAGGCAAATAGATTCTTCAGTCTCTTTCCATCTCTCTTTCAGATGCTGGCTCAGCACACAAAAGGGATTTATATGGACCTTCCTTGGCCCCGTCTGCACCATCTTCTCTGTGAGTAAAGGATGACATGAGAGCATGCTGCCTGCCCAGCTGAGGGTCTATTGAAGAGCAGGTGTATAAGGAGGGTGACAGGCAGGATGAGAAATCCTTAAAGTTTGCCCAGGACTGAGGAGGCTTACAGGAGGCAAAATTTCTGTTTTAAAACCAGGATAAAGTGATTTCCTGAGACATCTCACTTTCAGTGCCAAAATGTAGATTGCCATGAAAACTGGGACAAGTTGATCACCCCCGTTACAGGACAAGCATAAGCCTGTGTTACTAGATGTTTGGTCCCTTTTTCAATACTGCTATGAAATATGAAAACATCTTACCTGCTGAGTTAGGTGTTGGATGAGCCAGGAGGAAGGTATACAGATGTGGGATATATTCAATATGCTTTGTGGGGTTTCCGCAGATTAACTTGGCCTTCTTTCTGATGACCTTCTGGATTCTGAAAACCAAGCTCTCCTCACTCAATAGGGATGTGTCCACTCTTCAGAACACGAGGTGAGAGGGATCAGAGATGCACACCGCCCCATACAAAGCATGGTCCAGGAGAATACCCTATGGTTCCAAGCTACTGATGTCCTTTCATGGGGATTCTAAGGGGTCAGGAGAGAGGGGCAGCCACCTTCTCTGGAAACCAGCTCAGGCACTGTGGTTTGCTGCTGAAACCCAAGTCAAAAACATTGTTTCTCCATAAGTCCAGCATGAAATTATCTCAGCTACAGAGAAAACTGCCTTTGTTCTGTTAAACATGAATTACTTCCATGGTCCTATGAAAAAGGTCTCAACATTTTTATCTTTATAGAACACTTAGGAAATCACTTAACGGTTCCCAGAACCCAGCATGCACATTCATGCCCACACCTTCATAGATGCTCTTCCCTCTGCCCTCTCCACTCCTACACCTAGAGGAAATCAGGCTTTTTATCCACACATCACATCTTGTGAAAGGCGAGGGGCATCCTTTGCTTTCCTAAACTTAGCACAGACTGAATGGCCTCTATTCTAGGCAAATCATGCTCACACTCAGTTCATGGAGAGTGAAAAGATAGGAATAGTGTTGGATGGGACCTGGGCAGAGGTACCTCACACCTAATAAATATTATGTGACTGTTTGTTTTCATCTTTCCATGGGACTATAAGGTTTGTGAAAACAGAAATTATCTTTGTTATTTTTAATACCCAAGACCCAGCACAGAGAATCAGGTACACAGAACATCTCCAGTAATGCCAGTTGAATGAAATTAGGGACATTCGTGAAACATCATGATCTTTTTGAAACCCACATTATGAATTATCACTGCAGCAGAACCTCGGTTCTTGAATTTCATTCATTTTGAAAAGCTGTTTGAGAAGCGGTGTTGGAAAACAAAAATCGTTTTTTCTCATTAGAAATAATGTAAACTGAATTAATTTGTTCCAGACCCCCCAAATGGTTCCCTGTTTTAACCTTTCCTGTATACAGTACAAGTCTAATGTACTATTTAATCTATGAACAAACACTTCTCTTAATTTTGCGGGAAACAGTAAATTCGTCATATAGCTTTTTATACCAAAGTGCGGGAGACGAGTTTTTTCCAAAAACGATGAGTAGAGACAGATTCCGTCAAATATGGAGGGCCTGGCATTTCAACAATGAAAATGTGCAAGACAACTCAGATAGACTTTGCAAAGTCAGATCATTATTGGATTTCTTTCTTCCTGTTACAACGCGATTTGGCGGGAAAATGCCTGATTACAAAGTGTTAAATTTATCGAACCACTCCCTGCTAGCCTTAAACTAATCACTTTCAGCACTCGTTCAAGGGTATCTTTCTAGAAGTCAGTATGCAGCATCTCCACTTTTTCAGGTATGATTGCCTCTGAAATGCTGTCACTGGCTAACTGCTTTTCATTTATCCAACTCAACAATTTTTCTACCTTTTCAATTGCCTTCTTTGTTTCATGAGCACTTTCACACCCTTACCATCAGCACTCTTGATGGGCTCTCCATACTTTTAAAAGTATGGTAAAAGATATTCTACCACCTTGCATAAATGGTTCCCCAATAAATGGTTCCACGATATATATAAGGATACTCTATCGCCCATTTCACCAGCAACAAAAGTAAGTAAATAAATATATAAATAAATAAAATATTCACAGCACAATTTCCTGAGATGTTAACAAGGCAAGGTTTAACTGTAAACTGACTCGTATTGGCATGTTCTCTCCTTTGTTTGTGGCCTGAGAGACACTTTTTGTCATAATGATGTATCAGCATGAAATGGTTATTAAGTCGAGAACTGAAGTTAACCAAGACATTTTTTCCATTAACAACTTGGTTGAGGACCACATTGTTCCAGATGGGAGATGTTCAAGAACTGAAGTTTGGCCGTACTTCAGTCGAAGTCAAAATGACATGATAAACTCTGATAGCATTTCTGTTCAGAGGATCATTGAGAGTAATTATCAAAATTGATCACAACTCAGTCATGCATCCCTGGGGTAGAGATGAGGATGACCTTAATTCTGTTGTTCTGGGTGCACCACGGATCTCTCTTTTCCTCCTACCCAGGATGTTGACATTTAAAGCGACAGCTCAGCTCTTCATCTTGGGCTGCACATGGTGTCTGGGAATCTTGCAGGTGGGTCCAGCTGCTCATGCCATGGCCTATCTCTTCACCATCATCAACAGCCTGCAGGGCGTCTTCATCTTCTTGGTATACTGTCTCCTCAGCCAACAGGTATTATTATCCAGCTTTCACCCAGGATTTTCCACTCTCAGTCCTCTCAGTGAACTAACTCAGAGCATGCTTTGCTTCTGTAGGTCCAGGAGCAATACAGGAAATGGTGGAAAGGGATCAAGGAAACCAAAGCCAACTCTGAGAAGTACACACTCTCCAGCAGGGCTGTGTCTGAAGTCTCCAAACACAATGTGGTAAGATCACATATTGCTCCCAGAACACTTCACTAGCTGATCCACTTTAGTACCCATGCCCATCACACTGGACAACCTGACATATAGCCGCTGATGTCCTAGGATGGCTCCCACTGAGTTCACTTGTGGACCCACCCCAAGGCATTTCCATGTCAACAGTGGAGGTCTTCCTGTACTTCCACTCACTGTGTTGATGTACTCACCTTGACTCTTGCCCATGATTACCTTCTCACATGTGTAGAGCACTCACTTTGTGAGACATGGTACCTGTGGTTTTTAATTTTACTTAGTGAAAAGATACAAAACGTTTCCTCATAAGCAGAGAGAGAAACTACAGTTGGTCAGCTCAACAAGCAGGAACTAATGATCTGAAGCTGTGATGCTCAAACTGCACAGTCACAGCACCATCCTTTATCCCAACACATTCCATGCTACCCTCTATATAAAGAACAATAAATACATGGCATATATAGTCATATAAGTTAGTAAAGTAAGTGTTAGGTTGGATTTGGGACTTTCCTTAAGAATCTACGATTGTTCCTGGAATTTTTAACACATAATGCATAGCCAGGAAGGAGAGTCACAAAGGGTTGAGGAACAATCCCGGCAATAGCAATGAATATATGTATATTCTGGTTTATAAAATCTTGTCTCGTGAGTTTTGTTCACATGATCTTCACATCGGCTCTTGAAGGTAAGTATTATTATGTTCCCATTTGGTAGGTAAATAAAATGAGACTCATAGGTTCTATATGAATTGTGCAAGGTTTTCAGACAATTCACTTTTTCTCTCAACTTCCATGGACCCACCATGCTGCCTGCTAAGCCTTATGTATATTTATCATCCACTTGTTTGTCCAACACTCTACATCTAAGCCTTCCAAATTCTCCATTCATCAAGGATCTCACTCTTCTAATTCTTTCCTTTCCAGCAGGTGTTTCTACCAGTTTCTTTCATAGCAAATCAAGTAAGCAGGATGACACAAGGTCAGCTTTTGCTCTCAAAAACAAGGCATTGGACACCTGGTTCATTCTCTCCTCATCCCATCTTATTGGCACCGACAAAATGTGCTTCTGACTTTTTTAAGGCTAGTCCTTCTGTTGCATTTTGGTTCCCAACACTCTTGACTTACTGTTCATGCATTCTCTCTCTGAACCTTGCACAGTCTCACCTTCTCAACAGCATCATTGCAACCACCTTCATTGCGACATGCTAAATCTGTCTTACTAAAAATTATTATTAAAGTTATACATTTGATCCCTCCCTCTTCTTCCTCAAACACTCAAAAACTGGTATGTGCCTCCATCATTCTACCAAACAGCTCTCTCATAAGCCTCCCATGACTTTCATTATCACTGGATGAAATAAATATTTTTGGTCCTCTTAGTACTATTGGGTGTTGTGGTTACTGTCTCCATCATGAAAATTCTCTTTTGCTCCTGGTTCCTAGATCTCAACATCCCTGGCATTCTTCCTAAATTTCTGGTTGAACTGTCTTCATCTTCTTTAGATTTCATTTATTCTATCCAGCTTTGTCCTAGAAACACTCCCATTATCTATCTGTATATAAAGGCTAATATGCAAAGGGTCCCCTGAGGAGTTCGATCAGGAGATTGGGAGTTCGATCGCTCCCTATGATGTGTGCTGACCATCAGGGGGTGAAAGAGAACAAAGGAAGGCCCTGGCCAGAAGGCCCCAATCAGCCCTGATTGCCAGCCAGGCCTCAGGACCCTACCCATGCATGAATTTCATGCACCAGGCCTCTAGTTATACTATACTCTCCTTATAGACAATCCTGTCTAAGGAACTCAATGAGTTATGCAGAAGGAAATAATAGCCAAATAGTTTCTCTAGTCCTGAATTACCTTTGAACCCCAGACCACAATTTCCAATTGCTTACTTAACACCTCTACTTAAACATCTCAGAAGTAATCCAACATGGCCATAAAAGAATTTATCATTTTTTCACCAACTTAATCCTCTTCAGGGTTTCTCATCTCTTTTAGTGGCATCTCTATTCATCTCATTGCACTAGTTAGGACCCGGAAAAATTATTAATATTATCCTCTTTCCTACCCTGTTCCACCCCAAACCAGTCTATTGCTAAATCATGTTAATATTTCTTCCTCAGTACTCATAGATCTGTCTTGTTAATTCTGGCTCCATCACCTCCTCCCTAAATGCAGCTTGTCATCTTTCCTTGGCTGTCTTGCAAAATCCTACTAACTGGTTTTTCTCATCTATTCTCTCCTGCAACCGTTGTTCTCATAAAACTTGGTATTATCTTCTCAAAACAAAAATTTGATATTCTACCACCTTGCATAAAAATCCCCAACATGGTTGCCCAATTCCACAAGGATCAAGACCAAAATATATAAGGGTTCCAATTTCCTCCACATCCTCACAAAAACTTGTTGTGGTTTAGTTTTTTGCTTTTGCTTTTTTTAATCCTCATCCTAAAATAGATTTTAGAGAGAGAGGGGGAAAGAGAGAAAAACATCTACGTGAGAGAGAAACATCGACCTGTTGTCTACCATATGTGCCCTGACCAGGGATGGAACCTACAACCTGGGTATGAGCCCTGACTGGGAATCAAACTCAAGACCCTTCAGTGCACAGGGCGGTGATCCAACCAACTGAACACACTGTCTAGGGCTGGTTTTTTATACCTTAATTGGTGTACAGTGCATTAGGCTTTTAGTTTGTGTTTCCCTAATGTCTAATGATATTGAACATCTTTACACGTGGTTATTGGTCTTTTGCATACCTTCTTTGAAGAAATAGCTATTCAAAGCCTCTTGCCATTTTTAATTCAGTCATTTATCTTTTATTGATAAGTTGTAAAAATTCCACATATGTTCTGGACACAAGTCCCTTGGCAGACATATGATTTTCAATATTTTTCTTCCATTCTTTTGATTGGTTTTTCACACTCTTGATCTAATTGTTGCATTTTTTTTTTTTTTACTTTGTAAGAGTGAAATTCATCTATTTTTTTTTTGTTTACTTGTGCTTTAGGTATCATATTTAAAAAAGAATGGACTAACGCCCATAAGATTTATACATGTTTTCTTTCAAAATATTTATAGTTTTAGTTATTACATTTAGGTATATGATTTATTTAGAATATTTAATGGTTTAAGGTTTTTACAGTGTGACGTACACATTCTTTTCCATTTGGCTATCCAGTTTTCCCAACATCATTTATTGAAAAGATTGTTCTTTCCATCGGTGAATTATCCTGGCATCTTTGTCAAAGGCAATTCATGATAAATATAAGGTTTTATTTTTGGACACTTAGTTCTCTTCCATCATCTATCTTGATTACTATAGTTTGTAGCGAGTTTTAAATTGGGGAATTGACTCCATAAATTTGTTCTTTTTTATCAAGATTGTTTCCGCTGTTCTAGACTCTTTTAAGTCCCATATAAATTTTAAGATGTGCTTGTCAATTTCTTAGAAAAAATTAACTGAGATATTAATAAGCATTGTGTTGAATCTATAGATCAGCATAGAGGTTCTGCAATCTTAACTAGTAAGTCTTCTGATCCATGAACATGCAATATTTTTCCATTTCTTTAGGTTGTTTGACTTCTTTTGACAATCTTTCATAGTTTTCAGAGTACACATCTTGCACTTTTTAATACAGTATCATTTTTATCCCTTCCATCTCAGGAGAATGAAATTAACAACTAAACCAGATGATCCTGTCTCCTGGAAAATGAGGAAAACAGTGAACTGTCATCCTTTGGGCAAAGAATATAGAAAATACTTTTTGTATCTGTTATAAGTAACAGATACATGGCACCATTGTGGGAGAAAGAATACAGGAAATGTTTGACATTCGATTGCTAGAGAATTGGGGCCTTCTGGTCCACACAGCATGCTCAGCTCTATCCCAGCACAGTCAAGGAGCTACGACCCAATTCCTCAGTTGTCTTGGATTAAGCTCCCCACTCCAACCTGTTTTTCTTCAAAAGTGTTCAAGTTAAATATATATAACAAGGAAAACCATCATCAAAGGTCTATCTTATAACATAAAAGAGTAATGTTCAGCTAAACACCTGTATTTGGCCTCCCTCCCTACATGCCTTGACCTCTTCATTCCTCATTTCTAAAGACTAATTTTTAATTTAAAAACATTTCTCTTACTCACCATGTGCTGTACACAGATCAAGACAGATCCAGTTCCTGATTTCACAAAGCTTATATGTAAAAAAATGTTAGAGTAAAATCAATAGAGTTTCTACATCCTTATATTTTATAAATTTGAGTTATGCGCAATGTATTATTTTATCTAGGCCAAACCCAATCCAGAGCAATTTCACCTGGAAGAATTTCCCTATGGGTTTCCATGGACCACATTTGTATAATTTGAACATATGGGGAATGCCTGTAAATGGGTTTAACATTAAAAACATTCATGAGTTCATAGTGATACCTAAAAATATCAGCTAATAATTATAAAAGACAAGATAAAATTAGAAAATCATGATTTTTCAATATCAAGTAAATGGCCACTAAAACAAAATGTAAAAGGCTGTTGGAGGACAAGCTAGTCCCACACTGCCAAAAAACACACACACACAAAAAAAAAAAAAAACCTCACAGATTACTGATTAATTACAAGGGCCAAATTTACAATAGGGAAATCTATCAGTCACCATATGACTTAATGATCAGATTAACATTGTCAATAGTGGGCAACCTAACATTATCTCCTGATAAGATGTGACTTTACAACATCCTCTGTGTGCAAATAAAGAATTATTGACAAATCAGTCTAACCAAAATCTAATCCAGCGTTTCAATCAGGGTTGGAAGACTATAACATGCAGGCTAAATCCAGGCATCTGCCTGCTTTTATAAATAAACTCTTATTGGAACACATCCACAGTCATATGTTGATGGGTTTTCTATGCCTCCTTTCATACTATAATGTCAGAGTTAAGATGTTGTGAAAGACACTGCAAAATCCCAAAGCCAAACTATTTACTCACTGGCCCATGACAGAAAAAGCTTACTGGGACCTGTTGTTTCAGACTTGAGTATTAGTATACATAAAATACACGGAACAGAATAAGTTAAATAACATCATGAGGAAACAATCAGGCAAATCAAAAACAGTGAATTCAACAAGCCAGGTGATCTGGACTCATCTAAAGTCAGTATCATTTAAAAAGATAGTCAATATCATTTTAAAAAGTAGCTAAAAGAATTGTAGAAAACAGATAAAACAGATAACAATAAAATTCAATGTCGATCTACCAGTAAGTGGTATTCTGATTCAAATACACAGCTATAAAAATATTTTGGGCCCTAACCAGTTTGGCTCAGTGGATAGAGTGTCAGCCTGCAGACTCAAGGGTCCCAGGTTCGATTCCGGTCAAGGGCATGTACCTTGGTTGCGGGCACATCCCCAGTATAAGGTGTGCAGGAGGCAGTTGATCGATGTTTCTCTCTCATCGATGTTTCTAACTCTCTCTCTCCCTTCCTTTCTGTAAAAAATTCAATAAAATATATTTTTAAAAAGATATTTTGGAAGCAATTGAAATAATTTGAATATGTGTCAAAAGAGGACATTCAGAAAGCCAAGAGACATATGAAAAGATGCTCAAAGTCACTAATAATCTGAGAGATGCAAATCAAAACAACAAGGTACCATCTCACACCTGTAAGAATGGCTATCATCAACAAATCAACAAATGGCAAGTGCTGGAGAGGATGCGGAGAAAAAGGAACCCTCGTGCACTACTGGTGGGAATGCAGACTGGTGCAGCCACTGTGGAAAACCATATGGAGTCTCCTCAAAAAATTAAAAATGGAACTCCCTTTTGACCCAGTGATCCCACTTCTGGGAACATATCCCAAGAAACCAGAAACACCAATCAGAAAGGACATATGCATCCCTATGTTCATAGCAGCACAATTTACCATAGCTAAGATTTGGAAACAGCCTAAGTGCCCATCAGCAGATGAATAGATTAGAAAACTGTGGTATATCTACACAATGGAATACTGTGCTGCTGCAAAAAGGAAGGAGTTCTTAGCATTTGCAGCAGTATGGATGGAACTGGAGAGCATAATGCTAAGTGAAATAAGCCAGTCAATGAAAGAAAAGTACCACATGTCCTCACTCATCTATGGATAATAATAACCATTATAAACTAGTGAACAAAAATAGATACAGAGGCAGAGCAGCATCAAACAGACTGTCAAATTACAGCAACAAGGACAGGGAGGGTTGGGGGGCACGTAATATACCAACCAAAGGACTTTTATGCATGCATTTAAGCATAACCAATGGACACAAAACACTGGGGCGTAGGGGAGGCTGGGAGGGCAGGGGGGGGAAAAGAGATATATGTATTAATCCTTGTAATACTTTTTGCAATAAAAAAATTTTAAAAAGATATTTTGGAAGCAATTGAAATAATTTGAATATGTATCAATTATTAAAATTATTTCTACTAATAAAAGGGTAATATGCTAATTAAGCCAGACATCTTCTGGATGACCTTCTGGACAAAGCCACCGTGGCAGGGACTGAGGCAAAGGCAGTTAGGGGCAATCAGGCCAACAGGGAGGGCATTTGGGGGCAATCAGGCTGGCAGAGGAGCAGTTAGGAGCATCAGGCAGGCAGGCAGGCGAGCAGTTAGGAGCCAGCGGTCCCAGATTGTGAAAGGGATGTCTGACTGCTGGTTTAGGTCCTATCCTGCTTGGACATTCCCCGAAGGGTCCAAGATTGGAGAGGGTGCAGGACTGAAGGGCTGAAGGACTACCCCCCACACCTGTGCATGAATTTCGTGCACTGGGCCTCTAGTTATAATAAATATCTAATCACCATGTTGTAATCTAATATTATATGGAAATTATAATTTAAAATAAAATTTTTAAGTTATTAAATTGCTAATATTTTTATGTGTTCATAATAATAGTATTCTATTATGTGGAGAATATTCTTTAGATTCTTCAATATTTGATAAATATTGAAGAATGAAGTGTCATAACTGCCACTATTAAAATTTTTAGCAAGAAAATGTATATGTATATACATTAAGACTTCTAATGTGACACTATATAATGGTTGACTCTAAGGGGTATATGAGTGTTTATTGTACCATTCCAAATTCAATTTAAAAATTATACATAAAGGCATCATAAAAGTAAATAAATGTATTATTTATTTATTTATTAATATAAATTCCTAGGTGTGCAGAAAATGTCTTTTCCTCTGCACAAAAGTAATTTTGTAAATAGATATCCTATAAAACTCTAAACTTGCATGGCTATATGGTAATGGATTTTAAATCCAAAAATGATAAAACAATATCTACACCAATAAGAATAATATGCAAATTAACCATCGTTCCAAGACACCTAAGCCACGCCCACCAGCTAATCAGAGTGGCTGTATGCAAATTAACCCAGCCAAAATGGTGGCCGGCAGACAAGGAGCTAGAGCAAACAGGAAGCTTCCATTTGCAATGGAGTAAACTGCCTGCATAGGCCAGCTGGGCCTCTGCTCAAGGCAATAATGTTTTAATTATAGAAGCCACGAAGCTGAAGCAAACAGGAGGCTTCATTGCCTGCCTAGGCCTGGACTCAAGGCAACAAAGTTTCAATTATAGAAGATAAATAAAGCCCAGAAACCTAATTCCAGCCAGCCTCACTGGGACATTGGGTCAATGGGAGCTGTGGGCAGCCTGAAAACAGCCCTCAGCCCCTCACCCAGGCTGGCCAGGCACCCCAGTAGGGACCCAAATCCTGAAGGGACTTTGGGCAGCCTGAAAACGGCCCTCAGCCCCTCACCCAGGCTGGCCAGGCATGCCAGCAGGTGGACATCCCCCGAGAGGTCCCAGACTGCGAGAGGGCACAGGCCGGGCTGACGAAACCCCTCCTCCCCCCGAGTGCACAAATTTTTGTGCACTGGGCCCCTAGTTACTAAAATATTAGGATAAAATTGAGAGAATCTGAACTTCTCTGCCTAGCAAATAAAAACACCCAACTGGAAAAGCATAAAGAAAAAAGAATCCAAAAATATGAAGATAGTGTAAGGAGCCTCTGGGACAACTTTAAAAGTACCAACATCCAAATTATGAGGGTGCCAGAAGAAGAGAGCAAGATATTGAAAACCTATTTGAAGAAATAATGACAGAAAACTTCTCCTACCTGGTGAAAGAAATAGACTTACAAGTCCAGGAAGTGCAGAGAATCCCAAATGAGAGGAATCCAAAGAGGACTACACCAAGACACATCATAATTAAAATGCCAAGGGCAAAAGACAAAGAATCTTAAAAGCAGCAAGAGAAAAAGTTAGTTACCTACAAGGGAGTACCCATACGACTGTCAGCTGATTTCTCAACAGAAACTATGCAGTCCAGAAGGGAATGGCAAAAAATATACAATGTGATGGATAGCAAGAACCTACAACCAAGATTACTCTACCCAGCAAAGCTACCATTTAGAATTGAAGGTCAGATAAAGAGCTTCACAGACAAGAAAAAGCTAAAGGAGTTCATCACCACCAAACCAGTATTATATGAAATGCGGAAGGGTATTCTCTAAGAAGAGGAACAAGAAGAAAAAGGTAAAGATAACAAATTATGAATAACAAAGTGACAACAAATACATATCTATCAACAAGTGAACCTAAAAATCAAATGAATAAAAAACCTGATGAATAGAACAGACTGGTGAATGTAATAGAATCAGGGGCATGGGAAGGGAGGAGATCGACAATTCTCAGGGGGAAAGGGGCTCTGGGGGGTGCGGGAAGAGACTGGACAAAGAGCTTACATCTATGGATGAGTTCAGTGGGGGAGGCGGGGAGAAAGGCCTGGATTGGGGTGGGAAGTGGCTGGAGGGGAGCTATAGGGGGGAAAAAGAAGAACATCTGTAATAATCTGAACAATAAAGATTTAAAAAAACTAGAAAGTATCTACAAAAATATATAAGGTGTAAAGAGATTACTTTTAACAGGAAATGTCATGTTCTCAACAATTACCCTAAAGTTGAGAAACCCCATTCTCCCGGAAATTTCAAAAGAAAACAGAGGCCACAATTTAAAATTTCGTTAACAACATACCTTTAATCAAAATCCAAAGGCATAGAAAAAACTAATAAGCTTTACTACTTAAAATTTCTGGATGATAAAGAACACCATTAATAAAGCCTGAAGACTATATAAAATATTTTAATATTAATAAGAAATTAATTTATAATTTAAAATAAATTTTAAGTTTCAATGATAAAATGCTAAAAAATATATTAGAAAGAGAAAATTATAGGTCATTAACAGAAAAAGAAAAATGCTAAGACATAATAATCAAGAATACAGAAATTAATACAAGAAGCTAATATTTCAGGAATTAGAAAAATATAGAGTTGATAACATTTAACATTGGTAAGACCAGAGTGAAATGGATATTCTCATTAAGTACTAGGATAAATTAATATACACACTTACTTTATTCAGCAATTTGTTACTAGATATGAAAGTTTAAGATGCACACATCTTAGGACCCACAATCTCACTCCTTTTAGTCTACCTTAGAGAAATGTTCTCATATTTATTAGAAGGTGTTTTAAGTAAATTGTACAAGAATGATCAATTGAAAAGTATGCAAGCAATAGAATGTACAACACCAAGAGTGAACCCTAATGCAAACTATGGACTTTTGGTGATTATGAAGCATCAACGTAGGTTCATCAATTTTAACAAATACACCATACCAGTGGGTGATGTTGATAATGAGGGAGGCTATACATGTGTGGGGGCAAGGGTAGACAGGAAAATTGGTAAATCTTCCTCTTAACATTGCTGTAAACCTAAAACTTCTCAAAAAAAATTAGTTTTTAAATTTGGTTAATTTCCAAAATATATAAAGTACTCATGCAACTCAACAAAAGGAAAATAAATAATCCAATTAAAAAATGGGCAGAGGACCTGAATAGACACTCCTCCAAAGAGGACATACAAATGGCCAAGACAAGAGACATATGAAAAAATGCTCAATGTCACTAATCTTCAGAGAGATGCAGATTTAAATGACAATAAGATACCATCTCATACCTTCCAGAATGGCTACCATCAATAAATCAATAAACAAGTGCTGGAGAGGGTGTGGAGAAAAAGGAACCCTAGTACACTGCTGGTGGTCATGCTGATTGGTACAACCACTATGGAAAATAGTGTGGAGTTTCCTCAAAATGGAACTGCCATATTACCTGGTGATCCCACTACTAGGAACAGTTAAACCTAGTTTCTTGAAAGTCTCCCATCTCAAACAACTCAGTTCTTACCAAGTTGTTCACAGAAAAAATGTCTGTCATCGACCAAAACTTCAGTTTTCCACCTGACAACCCTTTCATGCTGATACCTCAGCATAACAAAAGTGTCTCTCAGGCAACAAACAAAGAACAGAATGCATTTGTTGCTGGCGAAATGAAGGATTAGCACAACTTTAAAAACCTAAAGAGGCCATCAAGAGTGCTGTTAAGAAAAAAAAGAGTGCTAATGTAACTAAGGGTGTGAAAGTACTCACAAAACAACAATCACAGGCAAATGAATAGGTAGAAAAACTGTTGTTTACTGGATAAAGGAAAATAACTAGGCAGTGATAGATAACGGAAGCAGTGATATAGGAAAAATTCATTTGAAGCTAGTAGGATATGGTTTGACAAATATAAGAAAAGAGGTGTTTATAGATTAAACAGCACAATAGACATATCCTATATAATAAAAGGGTAATATGCAAATTGATCCTAACAGCAGAATGACTGGAAATGACTGGTCACTATGACACACACTGACCACCAGAGGGCAGATGCTCAATGCAGGAGCTCTGTTCAGCCACAAGCTAGGCTGATGGCTGCCAGCACAGCAGTGATGGCGGGAACCTCTCTTGCCTCCTCAGCAGCACTAAGGATGTCCAACTGCAGCTTAGGCCTGCTCCCTGCTGGCAAATGGACATCCCCCGAGGGCTTCTGGGCTGCCAGAGGGATGTCTAACGGCCAGCTTAGGCCTGATCCTCCAGGAAACAGGCCTAAGCCAGCAGGTGGACAACCCCCAAGGGTCCCAGACTGTGAGAGGGCACAGGCCAGACTGAGGGACACCCCCCACCAGTGCACAAATTTTTGTGCACCGGGCCTCTAGTACTATATATAAGAAAGGTTAAAACAGAATCATTTTGGAGTCTAGAATATATTAATTCAATTTGCATTATTTCTAATGGGAAGAAATGATTCAGTTTTCTAACAAATCATTTCTCAACTACCCATAGGTTTGAGAACCAAGTTTCCACTGGATATCTTAAGAAACATGAAACAGCAATCAGAAAGAATGTGTGCACTCCTGTGTTCACAGCAGCACCATTTACAATAGCTAAGATCTGGAAACAGCACAAGTGCCCATCAGTAGACAAGTAGACAAAAAAGCTGTAGTACATTTACATCATGGAATACTATGCAACATGGAATAATCTGGAGAGTATTATGATAAGCGAAATAAGCCCATCAGAGAAAGACAAGTATCACATGATCTCACTCATATGTGATATCTAACAAAATAAATTGAGAAACAAAATAGATCCATAGACACAGAAGTATAGAACACACTGTTGAATCTCAGAGGAAAGGCAGGGGTGGATAGGTGGGAAAAGGTCAACCAAAGAACTTGTATGCATATATGCATAACCTGTGGACACAGACAATGAAGGCCTGGGGTGGGTGGTGGGGGAGGGCTAGAAGGGGTCAATGGGGGGAAACGGGACATACCGTATTTTTCAGTGTATAAGATGCTATTTTTTTCTAAAATTGTTAGACTGAAAATAAGGGGTGTCTTATACATGGAAGTCAGCCAAGGAGGGAGCCACGTGGATGCATAGCTGCCCATACCTTGTTAAACAGGTTTCCTCCAATCACAAGCCTTGTTGTTACTGACGTCAGCTGATGCTGTAATTGGAGGTGGAGGTGGAGAGTGCGCAGATGCAATGGGGACCAGAACATTCTGAGCCCATAAAGATGTCAAAAAATAAAAAGATAAATACCAGTAAGTGATTGTCTTACTCTGCAAAATTCAAACTGAATGTAATCAGCTATGCAAAAGAGCCTGGAAATAGAGCTGCAGAGAGACAATTTGGACCTCCTCCCACTGAGAGTATGATCAGACAATGGAGAAAACAGGAAGAACAACTCCTTAAGATGCCAAAAAAAGAAGGCCTTAAGAGGAAAACCAGCAAAATGTTTAAAATATTGATTTCTTAATTTGGGGCTGGAAAAGTGGGGGCATCTTATACATGGGGGCACTGTATACATGGAAAAATACAGTATGTAATATTCCAACAATAATTTTTTTTAAATTAAAAAAAAAATGCAACACTTTGCAGATACCAGAAAAAAATTTAAAAAGTGTATTTACTTGCTTCAAAATATATAAATTAAAAATTGATAGAATTACAAGACTTATTCAGCAATCCACAATCATGGCAAGAGAGTTAAATGTAACTCTTTTAGTAAAAGATAGATCAGAAACTATGGATCAAATGTTT
>PVJC01012260.1:0-39952 GCA_004026665.1 Murina feae | reverse complement strand
TAGTAATCTGGGGCTTTTGCAGTCTGGGACCCCTCACTCCTTACTGCCCACCTGCAGTGGAGGGGGGAGAGACTCAGCTGTGAGGCTTTTGCTTGAGTGGTGCTCCCCCTGTGGGAGCGCACTTACCACCAGGGGGCAGCTCCTACATTGAGTGTCTGCCTCCTGGTGGTCAGTGCATGTTATAGCGACCAGTCATTCCGCTGTTCGGTCGGTTTGCATATTAGCGTTTTATTAGATAGGATATCCTATCTAATAAAAGAGTAATATGCAAATTAGGCACCACTCCATCACAAAGATGGCTGCTCCCCATAGCCAAAAGATGGTGGTGCCCAGTCTGGCTCAGCCCCACCACTGAAGTGGTCAGGCCTGTTAGCCAGGCAGGTGGCCGGGGAGGCAGGGGGCCCAAGGGTCAGAACAGGTGATCAGAGGGGTCTGGGGGGTCCCCTGCCCAGGCCAGAGGCCTTCGCTAGGGACCTCAGGCATGGGCAGGGGCAAGGCCAGAGATCGCAGGGACCTGGGCTCCACAGAGCCAGTCATCAGAGGGCAGGGGCAGAGCCTGTGGTTGCAGTGATCTGCGTACCAGTGGAGCCGGCAGTGCAGGGGTCTGGGGGTCTCCTGCCCAGGCCTGTAGCCTTGGCCAGAGGCTGCAGTGGGGCAAGGGTAGAGCTGGCAATGACAAGGGTCTGGGGTCCTCTGCCCAGGCCTGTAGCCTTGACCAGAGGCTGTAGTGGAGCAAGGGCAGAGCCAGTGATGTCAGGGGGCATTATCAGAGCCGGTGATCACAGAGGCCTGGGCTCTTTGAAGCCAGAAATTAGAAGGGCTGAGGGGTCTTCTGCCCAGGCCTGCAGCCTTAGGCAGAGACTGCAGGCCTGGGAAAGGGCAGAGCCGGTGATCACAGGGGTCTGGGGGGTCCCTTGCCTAGGCCTACATCCTTGGCTAGAGGTTACAGGCCTGGACAAGGGTGGAGCTGGGATTGGAGGGACGTGTGGAGCCGGTGATCAGAGTGAACTACAGAAAAAACAGCTTTTCTGACCGCTCATTGGCTAAGCTTCCTGTATGCCACTCGTAATATTCTTAGTAACTTGGGTAATAAGAATCCAAAAAGGCGATCTAGGGTTTTTTCACCACACTCCTGGAGAAAAAAAATGAAGGTCCACTGCTAGAGGGCCAAGAAATGTCATATCCTGCCCTAGCTGGTTTGGCTCAGTGCATAATGCCTCAGCCTCCTGACTGCAGGGTCTGGGTTCACTTCTGACCAAGGGCATGTACCTAGGTTACAGGCTCCTTCCTGGCCGGGGCCCAGGTCAGGGCTCATGCAGGAGGCAACCAATCAAAGTGTTCCTCTCACTTTGATTCTCTCTGTTTTTCCCTTCTCTTCCACATTCTCTAAAAATCAATGAAAACATATCCTTGGGTTAGGATAAAAAAAAAAAGAAAAAAAGAAATGTCACATCCTATGAAAGACACATCTTGAAAATGCCTAAAGAAAGTTGTCATTTTTTCAGAATGAAGGGACTGGAGTCCGTATTAATGAAAACACCTTGGTGGCTGCAATGACTGGCAGTGGTTGCAGCAGTGGGGTGATGGGGCTGGTGGCTTCCCCTGATTAACCTGGTCACCTCCCACAAAGGGAGGCCAGACTGTGGCTTAGGCCTGCTCCATCCCCTATGGGCTCCCAATATGTGAGAGAGGGCAGGCTGGGCTGAGGAACTCCCCCCCACAAGTGCACGAATTTCATGTGTGTGTGTGTCTGTGTGTGTGTGTCTGTGTGTATGTGTGTGTATATATAATATATCTAATCTAATAAAAGAGTAACATGCATATTGATCCTCACTCCATTACACCTAAGCCATGCCCACCAGTCAAGCCATGCCCACCAGCCAGTCAGAGCGGCTGTATGCAAATTAACCCAGCCAAGATGGCAGCTGGCAGCCACAGAGCTAGAGCAAACAGGAGGCCAGTGGTGGAGGAAACTGCCTGCCTAGGCCAGCTGTGGCCTCTGCTCAAGCCAACAGTTTCAATTATAGAAGCCATGGAGCTGAACCAAACAGGAGGCTTTATTGCCTGCCTAGGCAGGCTGTGGGCTCCAAGCAAGGCAACAAAGTTTCAATTATAGAAGGTAAATAAACCCCAGAAGCCTGCTTCTAGCCAGTCTCGCTGGGACCTTGGGTCAATGGGAGCTGTGGCCAGCCTGAAAACAGTCTTCAGCCCCTCACCCAGGCTGGCCAGGCACCCCAGTAGGGACCTGAACCCTGAAGGAGATGTGGCTAGTCTGAAAACAGCCCTCAGCCCCTCACCTAGGCTGGCCACACCCTCATGGGGTGAGGGTCCCCACTGGGGGGCTTGGCCAGCCTACAAATAGCCATCAGCCCCTCACCCAGGCTGGCCAGGGACGCCAGCAGGTGGACATCCCTTGAGGGGTCCCAGACTGCGACAGGGCACAGGCTGGGCTTGGGGACCTCCCTGATTGCACAAATTTTTGTGCACCGTGCCCCTAGTATTCTAATAGAAGAGCAATATGCAAATTGACCATCACTCCGAGACACCTAAGCCATGCCCACCAGCCAAGCCATGCCCACCAGCCAATCAGAGCAGCTGTATGCAAATTAACCCAGCCATGATGGAGGACAGCAGCCATGAAGCCAGAACAAATGGCAGGCTTCAGTTACCTGCCTAGGCCTCCGCTCAAGGTAACAAAGTTTCAATTATAGAAGATAAATAAACCCCAGAAACCTGATTCCAGCCAGCCTTGCTAGGACCTTGGGTCAATGGGAGCTGTGGCCAACCTGCAAACAGCCTTCAGCCCCTAACCCAGGCTGGCCAGGCACCCCAGTAGGGACCTGAACCCTGAAGGAGATGTGGCCAGCCTGAAAACGGCCCTCAGCCCCTCACCTAGGTTGGCCACACCCCCATGGGGTGAGGGTGCCCACTGGGGGTCCTTGGCTAGCCTTGCAGACAGCCATCAGCCCCTCACCCAGGCTGGCCAGGCACATCAGCAGGTGGACATCCCCTGAGGAGTCCCAGACTGCGACAGGGCACAGGCCAGGCTGAGGGACCCGCCTGAGTGCACAAATTTTTGTGCGCCGGGCCCCTAGTGTGTGTGTGTGTGTGTGTGTGTGTGTGTGTGTATCAATACATTTCTCCTCTCTTCTGGGACTCCAATGACACAAATATTAGAACTTATATATTATGTCATGGGTAACAAGACTTTGTTCTTGTTTTATTTCCAATTTTTCCCTTTGTCCTTCAGATTGGATAATTTCAGTAGATTTATTCTCAAGTTCACTGAATATTCCTTGTCATCCCTTTTTGCCATTGAGTTCCTTTAGTAATTTTTTAAATTGCAGTTATTAAATTTTTCAGTTTTTAAATTTCCATTTGATTCATTTTTATAGTTTCTCTGCTCAAAACTACTTTTCTATACATTTTAAGAGTGTTCACCTGTGTACATTATGGAGCATGTTTATAATAGCTGCTTTAATATCTTTGTCTAATCATTCAAATATCTAGGCCATCTTAGAGTCTGCCTTTATTGATGGTCTCTTCCTAGTCAAAAGTGATAAGATTTTTTCTTATTTTTTTTAATGTAATTTTGAGTGGTATCCTGAACATTTTGAACATTACATTGTGAGAGTCCAGGTCTATTAAAATCATCTGGGGATGTCAATTTCCTTTGTTTAGTTTTGTTCAGTTTTAGCAGTTGATCAAGACAGTTAAGTTCAGACCACAAATTTTGTCTTTCCTTCTGTGGATCTCAATTCCAATATAAGTTCAGTTTTCCAAGCTCTTTTTGTGTTGTTTGAGCTTTCTCTATTGGATTCAGGAATTCACGTTGCTGCTCTCATGGCAGATTAGTGGCTTAACACAGCAAACATTTAGTATCTGACGTTTTCTATGGGTCAAGATTCCAGATGTTGCTAAGCTGGGTTTTCTGGCTCAGAGTGTCTCATAAGGTTGTAGTCATGGTATGCCCAGAGCTGCAGTCATCTCAAGGCTTGACATTGGGAGGGTCTGCTTTCCCACTCACTCATGTGGCAATTGACAGCTTCAGAGTTCCACTTCAAAGCTCACTTCTTCCTGTTGACAGGCTGCAGGTCCTTGCTGGCAGCTGGCCAGACATATCATTCCTTGCCCTATGGGCCTCTCCATGGGGCATCTCACCACACGAGCAAGTGAGGGAGAAAGTGAAAGAGAGTGAGTAAAACAGAAAACAGACATTGTGTAACCTAATTTTGAAAGTGATTTCCCAACCCTTTTGCCATATTTTATTTGTTGGAAGTTAGTCATTAAGGCCAACTAACATTCAAAGGGAAAGAATTGTAAAAGGGCATGAATATCAGTAGACAAGATCATTAGGGGACATTTCAGAAGTTGCCTACCACTTTCGTAACTAAATGCCCATGTGTGCATGGTTTTAAGAGCAACTATAATAATAAAAGGGTAATATGGTAATTAGACTGGACATCCTTCCTGACGAAGCCAGGGCCGAGGCAAGCCAGCCCGGGTCCCGGGTGCCAGAGGGAAGTCAGTGCAGGCAGCGGGAGAAAGGAGGCCTACTCTTGCATAAATTTTCATGCATTGGGCCTCTAGTATTATATATCTTCAGACCTTTCCCATATAATATGGAAGAGTATAAAATACTGTAACATGTTTTGTTTTATTACTTTTTCAGCAACCATATATTCCATCTGGGTTCAATAGAAATTAAGGATGTTGAAAAATGGAGGGCAGATCTAGAAAGAGCTAAGGGTCTGGAAAATAAATATGGGTATGTTTGGTGCATCGTTTTAATGCTAGGATGGTTTCCTAGTCTGAATATTGTTAGGCGAATTAAGCGTAAGAAACATCTGTCTGAAGGAAAACAGCACAAATTAACAGGATGAACAAAAGTGGAGAATGTTACCTTATTTTATTATTATTTTTTAATCCTCACTGGAGGATATTATTTTTCCATTGATTTCTTGAAAGAGAGTGAAAAGGAGGGAAGAGAGGGAGAAAGAGAGAAACATTGAGGTGAGAGAGACACATCAATTGGTTGCCTCCAGCATGCACCCCTACCAGGGTTGGGGAACCTGCACCTCAACCAAGGTACGTGCCCTTGACTAGGAATGGGACCTGCTACCCTTTGGTCTAGGGACTGATGCTCTAACCACTGAGAGAACCAGCCAGGGCTGTTATCTCATTTGAAACCATTCAAGTTTGCAAACATTGTAAGTCTGAGATCAACTCACATTCCATAAGGGATCAATTAAGCTACTGCAAATTGGTCCTTTATCGAGTAATAAAATAAAAGTAATTTTTAGCTTTTATATCAGCTCCAGACCCATTGAGTATTTTAAAACTCTATGAAGAATTAGAATCCTGAGTATGAGCCTGGTTAGTTAAGTTGAAGAATAGGTAGGAGAGTCCTAAAAGTGACAGATTTGCTTCTAATATTGAATGGCAGACGGTATTTTCTAAAGAAATCCACAGTAATATTTTTCATTCCACGTGATCTTCTGCAACGTGATTTCATTAATTCCCTCTAAAGAGGTAGAATCTATTTCCTCATCCCCTTGAATCTAGATAGGCTTTGTATCTGCCTTAACCATTAGAATACGGCAGGAGTGATGCTATGCCATCTCCAGTCATCACTCTTAACAGAGCCAGCAGTTTGTGCCCCCTGCCTCTTGGAGCTGTGCGCACTGTATTAGATGTCTGGGCTAGTCTCTTAGAGAACCACAGGGAGATGTTTTGAATTTCATACATTTGAGTAAAGAAGCCATCCTGGACATGCCGCTCACATGAGCCCCTAGTTGACTCCAGCCATGGCCTCCATCTAACTGCAATCACATGAGAGCTAACTGAGACCCAGTCAGCTGATCCCAGTTAACCCACAGACCCATGGAAGGCAGTAATAAATTAGTTTTAAGTTATTAAGTTTTAAGATGGGTTGTACACTACAATAAATCCTTGAAAACCATTGTTTACATAAAACCAAAATTTGAAAAAGCATCTTCCTATTATACAAAGATATTTTAGGAAGTTTATAATATTAAATTATTTAAACATGGGATACTATTGATAAATATGTATTTCATAATATGCATCTTGTGGACTCACAAACTCAGGAATTTCCCAGGTGAAATATGAAACTGACCCCCATACATGGAGGGCGAAGAGAGACCATAGAAAGAGGCAGGCCACTCTAGGTTGGTAGGTAGCAGGTCTAATAAGCAAGGGGACTTACATATGATGCTTGTGTTGGGCGGCTGCAAGGCTGGTAAATCCTGCACCTGTTGGCCAGCATTTAAAAAATTTAATGAGGGTTCAAACACATATACTGTCCTGATGGTCTCAACAACACAAGGCTCATCTCTCAAGGCTCATCTGTGAATGGTGGGCAGATGTACACTCCAAGAATAGGAGGGGGTGAGGAGCCTTTGAATGCTTGGGTCCAGCTTTCGAATCACTTGATGGTCCCATTCTCTCCTTGATCGCCCCCAACACTACCTAGATATGGATACAAAAGTATATTCTGTAGCTTAAAGTATAATGAATAAAATAATAATAGCAATTGCTCTACCCTAAGATAAACATATTATTACATATTTATGATTATTTTTTTCTAGTGCATTTTGAAAAAAAATTCATGTTACCTGAGTAATATGAACAACATACTTGTTTTTTTCCTCCCCTCACAATTTAACAGGGTGTATTGAGTATGTTCATAGCATTAAATATTTTTGAAAACAAGCATAATGACTTTGTAAATATTTGTATGCATTTACCATGCCTTGTCCAACCATTCTTTTATGATATGTTAAGAATGTTTCCAATATTCCCCATGTTTTGCCTTTGTATTTAGTACTGTACATTCCAGCCTCACTCATAAATGTGTGTGCTCATCTCTGATGATCTCCTTAGAAAGGATTCGTGGTTAGAGGATATGATCATTATCAGACCTTTAAAACAATCACATGATTGGATCAAGCTGCCAAGGACTAACCATGTAGAACAGTTCCACTTTCATCAAACTTTAGAGATGGCAAATAGATTCCACCTGGAGCGCCAGCCCCGATTAATTAGTGGTGGTGACCTGTTACTCCCTGATGAGAAGGCCTGCAAGACCACATCTGGGTCCAGCAGCAAAGAATGCTAAGATGAATTAGTAATGTTGAACCTTAATGAGGATGGAGAATGGAAGCACATGTGCTTTGTATCTGCCAACCCAGCCTTAGGCAGTTGTGGGACTGAAGATATATTCATAAATTTTTGCCAACATGAAATGCAAAAAAGAAAGTTTCTTGTTTTGGTTATAATGCATATTTCCATAATTATACATGTGGTTGAATGGATTCTCTTCTGCTTTGTGTCCATTTACATTTATTCTTTTGTGAATTGCTTTTCCATTACCTTTTGTCCATATTTTCAATTGTCTTGCTAACGTAGATGACTTACAAGAATGCTTTATATATAAGGATAATAAGATTTTTTTCTGCCATTTTCCAATTTGTTATTTTTCTTTTAATTTGTTTGTAATGTTTTATGATGTGTAGAAGTGTTCATTGCTACGTAGTCAAGTTAATGTATCTCTTCATGATTTCTTTGTTGTATGCTTACAACATTCTTCCTTACCCTATAATCTCATAAATGTTCATCTACATGTTCATCTGGTTTATTATGATTTAATTTATATTTATCTCTTAATTTCATCAGAAATCTAATCTACTCCTAATGCATCTCAAAGAGAGACAACTTGAAAAGGGATTAAAAAAACTGAGCATGGAAGTATCAAACAAATTGAAAATAGTGATACTGATAGTGATGCTTATATTAATAATTATTATTATAATTAAGTTGAAGTGCCATCCAGACACAGTAAAATTCAAAATAACTATATGAAATAAATAAAGGCTAATAGTACATATGTTGTTGAAATTATGGCATTACTTTGTTAATAAGTGGGTATTTATTTACAAAGAAAATACAACTATTATGAATATTTATGCATAGAATTTAATATATTACAAAGTTATAAGCAAACCCTAAAAGTAAAAATATAAATTGTCAAAGAATAACTTTATCAGAATTAAACATATTTTCAGTCTTGAACAGATGGAATAGATTAAAGATGGAATAGAGCATTTGGCTAATGTATACAATAAAGTTGATTTATAAGATAGAAGAATATATATCTTACAACCAAAAAATGCTTACTCAAAAATTGAATGTTATGTTTCATGTTATCATATATTAGGTCACAAGACATTTCAGTAAGAATAGTTCTATTCTTTGACCTCCATAAAATAAACTTGGGAATTAATTTAAAAATAGGTTAACAAAACATACAAACACTAGAGTTAAAATAACATAAAAATAAAATAAAGCACCCCCTTCAATAATTTCTAGGCCAAAGCAGAAATAAAAGTCCAGCTATAGGTTGTTTAGAAAATAAATAATGACACTAAAACTGATACTCATGTGTATATAGAAAATTGTATCTGTAAGGGCTTTATTTAAAAAGCAGGGTAAATGAAAATAAACGAACAAAGGTTTCAAGGTAGGGAAATACAAAATAAATTGTCAGTATAAAAGTGTAAATTAATGTATCAGAAAACAAAGAGTCCAAGTGTTAGTTCTTTAAAAAAACATAAACTAGATAAAATGTCCATAACAGTTATCAAAAGAAAAAAAAGTAAAATTGCCAATATATAACATAGAAAGAAATTAAATAACACCTTACATATGGAGGAGCATATAATGATTGAAAATGCTACTTAAATCTTTATGCTAATAAATGTTAAAATCTACATTTAAATTAAAAAACAATTTCCTAAAAAATGTAAATCACTGAAATGTTCTTCAGAAATATAAAATTTTAAGTGAACAGAAAACCTTGAAAGAGTAGTGGAGGAAAATAAAATTATTTAAAATATAAAGTAATGATTCTAATTCTGAGTAAGATGGAATAAGTCTTCTCTACCCTATCTCTCTCTTATGGAGGACAACTCTTCAATCTGTACAGGGTGCATGGAGCTACTTGAGGAATCAGGACAGTTAGTAGTAACAGGTAGTGTGGGGAAGAAAATCGGAATTTAAAATAGCACCAAACCAGCAGTGAGTTACCAGTTTCTTCCTCCCCAAGATCACTAGAACTTAATGCAACAGTCCGAAACCCAAAAGTAGGCAGAGGTGCAGACAGAGAGCACTCCAGAAGAGGCATGTAAGTTCAGTCTTAGAGAGTGGGAAGGAGAGAGTGTTTGTGTTTGTTTTTCCTCTCCCTGTTTCCACACTTTCCAAACTTCAGGCAGTTTCTTGGCAGCAGCAATGATGGCAGAGGCTGCAGAGTGACAGGATTCCTTAGGAGGCAAAACTTGGAGGAAGAACTATTCTCAGCAGTGGAGTTTTAAATCCAGGAGACGAGGCAAAATTTCCCCGCAGCTGTTCAATCTTGCTAGAATCAGGCACTATACCTCACTATGGTCATATGTAAGAATAGCATGGTTACACAGTAACTATAAACTTACTGTCCCAAACTGAAGAGCAGAAAGTCCTTGTAGAAACTGACTTCTAAATCTTCCTATAGGAGCCTCCTAAATTTTAGGCCAGACTTAGCTTCCCAGGGTTTTGCCTCTGCTTTACTTTTTGAACTCAACTGTCTTCCCATTGTCATGTGACTCAATGTGGTGGTAATGTGTGGTGTTCACAAAATATTTCTAGCTTTTTTTTTTTCTTTCTTTTTTGCTATCTGGGAATATGGTAGGATTATAGTTCCCTACTTCCTTTGGGGTTAGACATGGCCATGCAGTTTTCTTTGGTCAGTAACTTCAGGAGACAGTGAGAAATTATGTCCTCTTCTCTCTGCTATAGTATTCATGAAAAGCATTTATTGAGAGGGTACCCTTCATGGCTACAGATGTGGGTTTATTAGTCAGGATCAAGTTTGGTTGAAGGTGACATTAAAACTCAAAATAAAAGGGGTAGGTTGGCAATCTGAGTTGAGTCTAGTGGTTCCGCTCTCTGAAGTCTGCAGGACCCCAGGTTCTTCCCAGTGTATTACTCACCCATCCCTAGAATGTGACCTTCATTCTCACGGTCCAAAAGAGCTGCTAAAGTTCTGCCGCCACATTCATGTTCCAGGTGGAAAGAACGAGTAAAGGCGAAAAGGAAGAGACAACAGATAACAGATAGCAGCTGCCTTTTAAAGGGGTTTCCTGGAAGCTGCCACACAAAGCCAGCACTTCCATGTCATTGCCCAGAACCTAGCTCCATGGCCACATCCATCTGCAAGGGTGGCTGAGATATGTAGCTTTTCTTTCAAGCATCACTGTGCCCAGCTGAAACTTAGGAGCTCTATTGCAGTTCAAGAAGCGGAAATCAGATGTGGTAGGTAGGTGACTAGGTGTCTCTGCCACAGTGAGTGTCTGGCCTAAATGAGGACAGCTGTAATGCCCCATCCCCTTAGCCCCACTCTGGGTTAAGGAGTAGGCATACAACAACCCATGCCTGCTCTCGCGGGAATTCTTTAAGGTGGTGGCGGTGCTGCTACTGCTGCTGGTGGTGGTTTGTGTTAATTTTTTTTTTTAACTTGAGCTCTCCAGAAAGAGTCTCTCCTCAGATCATACATCTGAAGACTGAGACTAAATCTAACATGCAAAGAAAAGCAGAAGAAAAAAATACAAGACCTAAGTAGTTCTTGATTTCCTTTTCTAAGCTCTTTTTATTTTTAAAATTTTTTTATTGATTTTTTACAGAGAGGAAGAGAGGGATAGAGAGTTAGGAAACATCGATGAGAGAGAAACATCGATCAGCTGCCTCCTGCACACTCTCTACTGGGGATGTGCCCGCAACCAAGGTACATGCCCTTGGCCGGAACCGAACCCGGGACCTCTCAGTCCGTAGGCCAACACTCTATCCACCGAGCCAAACCGGTTAGGGCTCTAAGCTTTTTAAAAAAAATTTTTTAATTGTTTAAAGTACTACAAATAATAGTACATATGTCTCCTTTTTTTTCCCTGCATTGGCCTTTTTGAGATCAGTGTATCCCTACCCTTTCTCCAGTGTAGTTATATGCGCCAAGAAACCCCTTTTTTCTTTACACAAGAAGTTGGGTATCTATTTCTTGCAAACAAATAGTCTTAAAGTAATTGTCTACCTCCCTGGGCTTTTGTAGGGAACACATGAGGGAGTGCACACAGTAGTTGCCATGGTGCCTGGCACATAAAAGTCTTGAAACATTTGTGCTTGATGATATGTTTGAATAACACAGAGCAGATGAAATGTGGACAAAGTTTTCTTTTTCTAAGTCTCAGCTCAAATGAAATCTCGCTCATTCCCCAGGAAGATTTAGATCTTGCTTCCCTTTTCCCATTCTTGCAGCCATCTTACTGCTTTGTAATTGTTTGCAAATCGATGTTCTCTTATGATAGCCCTTGAACTTTGGGAGGACTGGAACTGAGTCTTACTCTTCTTTAAATTGTCAGTATTTGACTTTCTGGCCCAGTAGATACTCTATATTTTTAGAAAAAATAAGGATTTGGAGAGTATTCATGATTAAAGGTGGCAAACTAGCAACCAGCATTTATGCTAAGCACTGTCCTAAGAACTTTGTTTTTATGATTAAATCCTCGTAATAACTCTTAACATGCTATTACTATTAATCCATTTTCTAGATGAGCATACTGATGTCTCATGCATACAGCTAGTTAATAGTGGAGCCAAGACTTCATCCTAGGCAAAGAAATTCCAGAACCCTAACATTTCAACCAGTACACTGTGCTCTCTCTCACTGAAGGTATTTCATTAAATATAGATGGAGTTAAATCATCTTATATTAGAGACAGGGAACTGAGACCAGTGAATTCCATCATGAAATAGATGTAAAACTGAAGCCAGTGATGGGAAGTGACTGAGTTCAGGTGGTTTTTATAACTGCAGAAGCATAGCCACACAGGCCTCTTGACTCCTGTCTGGAATCTCTTAATCAAAGACTCCACCTCTTATGCAAAGTGCGCTCTTTATTGCGCATGCCCCACCCCCTTAGGCTCTTGCTGCACTCCCAGGTGCTACTTGTTTCAAAGTAGCTACGTGCTGAGTATCATTCAAAGGAGATCTCACATGTTGAAACAAACCCCGAGCACCTGAAGGGGGCTGGGGAAAAGGGACACCAAATCATTCTTCAGATTTCAGCACAAACTTCATGTCCTCAGAGAAGGCTCCCCCCCTCCCCCCAAGGTCAAGTCTGTCTACCTAAGCTTTCCTTCCTAGCACTTAGCACAGTCAGTTGTGTTTATATATATATTATTTGTGGAATATCTGGCTAATGGCCGTCTTGCTTATTACCCTATACGATACCTGAGGACAAGATCCATGTCACCTTTTGTTCCTCCTTCTATACCCAGTGTCATAGCACATAACAGGTAACGAAAATATTTGTTGACTTTGGGTAGTGAGCACACAATATGGTCCTATTAACCAATATCACTCCAATACCTTTAAAAAATATATTTGTTGAATGGGGAAAAAAGGATGAATACGTAAATGCATGACTGGAGCACCAGGACAAATCATCCCCATGGGGCAGAGACACCCCATATATGGTGTGATCTGGGGGCGCCCTCAGGAGTCTGCACTCACACACACCAAGGCCCAGAATCCCCACCAGGAAAGTCAAACATGTATTTGGTGAAGACGGCACTGAAGGAGGGAAAAGGACGCAAAAGGTGAGCAAGCAGTTTCCAAAGGATGCTTTCACTTCCCTGGCCGGTCCGTGTGTGTGTTTTCCTCTGCAAAGTGTTTCCAATTACTGTGGCACTCTCGGTATCTGGATCCATCTCCAGTGAATTCCTCTGCGGCTCCTGCCAGACATATGGGATCAATCAGGCCTTGGGCGCTGGTGCGCTTGCTGCGGGAATGTTGACAGCCTGACAGACGCGGGTTCTGGTGTCATGGAATCTCCTGGCCTTTGGCTGGATCCTGGGAGAAGAACCAGAGGGGGAGGAGAGAGACCGAGGCAGAGATAGAGGCAGGAGAGGGCAGAGGGGAGCGGCAGAGAGCGCGAGAGGGAGAGGAGGAGGGAAGCGGGAGATTTTTCTTGACTGCCCCCTTTCCTTCCAACATTTTATAGGCTTCAGGGAGAGAGAGGAGGAGGAGAGAGGAGAGAAAAGACCGGGAGGGGGGTAAAGAGGGCGCGCCGTTTCCTCCCGAGGCCCCCCGCTGCCGGAGGAGTCTGGATTGTGTCCCCAGTGTCAGATGAAAGGGCGGTAAGGCTCCCGGCCGCCGCCCCGCGCCCCGCGCCGCGCACGCCCCTCCACGAGCCCGGCCGCCGAGCGTGTCCGCGCCAGGGTCGCCGCCTGAGCTGCGGGCCGGCCGCTCGCTCTCCAGCGCGATGTGGCCGCGCCTGGCCCTTTGTTGTTGGGGTCTGGCGCTCGTTTCGGGCTGGGCGACCTTTCAGCAGACGTCCCCGTCCCGCAATTTCAGCTTCCGCCTCTTCCCCGAGGCCGCCGCGGGGGCCCCGGGGAGGCTGCCCGCGCCCCCCGCGCCTAGCGAGGACGCGCCCGAGAGCAAAGTGGAGCGGCTGGGCCAGGCGTTCCGGCGGCGCGTGCGGCGGCTGCGGGAGCTCAGCGAGCGCCTGGAGCTCGTCTTCCTGGTGGACGAGTCGTCCAGCGTGGGTCAAGCCAACTTCCTCAGCGAGCTCAAGTTCGTCCGCAAGCTGCTGTCCGACTTCCCCGTGGTGCCCACGGCCACGCGTGTGGCCATCGTGACTTTCTCGTCCAAGAACAACGTGGTGCCGCGCGTCGACTACATCTCCTCCCGCCGCGCGCACCAGCACAAGTGCGCACTGCTCAGCCGCGAGATCCCCGCCATCACCTACCGGGGCGGCGGCACCTACACCAAGGGTGCCTTCCAGCAAGCCGCGGTAAGGCCCCCGCCCCTCCGGAGTCCGCCCCGCTTCCCCACGTCCCCGCTTCCCACATCCCGGGCTTTTCGCACCCACCACCGCCTGCTCAGCTGTTACCTTGGGCAAGCCACAAACCACCTAAGTCTAGTGTTGCCCTACACAAAATCGGTCACACTACCTTTCCATTGTTGGGGGCGGGGGGGGGGGGCATGGGATAACGGGTTGTAGATGCTTCCCCGGATGTCAGGCTCCTTAAGTGGTCATCTTTGAGGAACCCTTGGGAAGGTGGCATTAAGATGCTACCCCTGTTCACACTTGTAAGAACAGACCCTGCTTCAGCTGGAACAGGTGAGTGTGTCTTATGAGATGTCTCTAAAGATAAGACATGCAGTGCATATTTCCCCAATTTTCTTATACACTTCTTAAAATATATTTTATTGATTTTTTACAGAGAGAAAGGGAGAGGGATAGAAAGTTAGAAACATCGATGAGCTGCCTCCTGCACACCTCCCACTGGGGATGTGCCTGCAACCAAGGTACATGCCCTTGACCGGAATTGAACCTGGGACCCTTGAGTCCAGGGGCGGATGCTCTATCCACTGAATGAAACTGGTCAGGGCTCTTATACACTATTTTATGCTTTTAGTATGCATTTCATTGCAAACTCTGCGACCTTTGCAGGATTCTTAGTATCTGGAAGAGGATAGACTTAGATGATGGGCTTTTACAAACTAACTTTGACTACAAAGTAATACATATTCAGTTGAAGAAAATTTAGAATATATAGAAGTGTTTGACACATAATAGCAAGCCAGTGTTTGTGGGAATCATGTAAAAGAAAGGAGGAAAAGAAAAACACCTCTAATCCCATCACCCTTAAAAAGCCACTGTTTACAAAGTGTTGAACATTTGCCTGGTATCACATCTGTACATACTTCTAACCAAATTGGTGTCTGGCTGTGCTGCAGCCTACATTTTTCATTTGTTATATCATGAAATGCTATCCATTTTACTGTGTATGTAATATAGGTATGTTGTTTGCCTATGTTAGTTTCATACTATTTGATTGAATACCTGTGTCATAACTTCTTTTACCTGTCACTCTTGTTGGACACAAGTTTCTTTTATTAGCTAAGTCATAGTAAACACATGTAATTTTGGACCCCTTTTACTTCTTTAGGAAGAATTTCTATAAAGTTTCCGAATGAGAGGATATGAAAAATTTATGAATTTCTTGATACATACTGTCTATTCTCCCTTAGAGGGCTGTATAAATGTACATTCCCACCAGTACAGTATCACAGTAGTAAGTTTGTCACATGGTCACCAATATAACATGTACTGTCATTTTTAATATCTTTGCCAATTTGTTTAGGAGAATAGAGGTACCATTTTAGCAATTCATTTTTTAAGTTTTATTAAAGATGAACATTTTTCAGTACATTTATTGGGCATTTGTATATTTTCTGCTCATAAGTTTTGCCCATTTTTGCAATAATGGAATGTGGTTTTTTTCCTTAATGATTTGTAGAAGCTCTTTATATAGTAAGAGTGGTAACTCTTTTTTGTGTATGACATGTAAGTTTTTCCTTTACTGTCTTTCACTTTGGTTCATTGCACTGTTGTTAGATAGATGATTTGAATTTTTACGTATTTAAATCTATCAGACTTTTTCTTCAGAATCTATATTTGCTTATATTCTTAGAATGGCATCCCATTTCCCAAATCATAGAAGTAGTTTTCCGTTTAACAGTTTAAGTCACCTAAAACTTATTTTAGTGTGTAGTATGACAAATATGTCTAATATTATTTTTTAATAAATGGTTAACCAGTTGTCTCAGCACTATTTGTTTAATAGCCATTCATCCTTTTCCAATTTCATGGAGTAGCACTTTTATCATACTATTTACGGGGAATTTGATTTCCTCCTGGTTTGCTATTAACTTTAGGTTATCTATTATTTTTAAGCTTTGAAGATATGATTCAATTATTATAACCTTATAGTGTACTTAAATATCTGGTATTGAAAATTCTCTCTCCTTTTTCTCATGTATTTAAAAAAAATCAACTCTTAGGTATTTATTTACTTAATAGAATTTTTAACTCATTTTCACATATTCCAAATGAAACTATCCAGGATTTTAATTTCAATATAAAAATTGTTAATTTGGGGATTATTTATATTTTATAATATAAAATATATAGTAGTCTTCCCACATCAAAAGTATGGCTTATCCACGTATAACCAGTCATTTTTATACCCTTCAGTAAAGTTATAGATTTCTAATAATTAAGTCCTGAATATGTTTTCAAAATTCGGACCTAACTATATTCTATTCAATATTGCAATTATGAATGACATCTTTTCACATTAAAATTTAAATAATTATTTTTGTATAGAAACATTGTTTTTGTTTTTGTTTTACTATGTCTTCAGTAGTTGCATGCTTGTTGAAGTCTCTGGTTCATTTGTTTTTCTTTTTCTTTTTTTGCAAATACAATTTATATGACTGAAACTAAGTATTTATTGTGTAAAATAATCAGCAAAAGTTTCTTTAAGTACACTGTAATACTTTGGTGCATACCCTTCTTGACGTTTTGCAGTTGTCTAGTTAATAAGTATGGTTTTTGTGCATGTACTCCTATTATACATAAATGATATTTGCCAAAAAGGATTGCACTATACATCCTCTTTTGTAATTCGATTTTATTTCCACCATTTTTCAGTCTTCTTTCCATAAGAACTACACATCTACTTTATCACTTTTCCATAGTTACACAGAATTCCACTGTAGAATGGTTTTTATTTTTATCATGCAGTTACTGATTATTATATATTTAGGCTGTTACAAACATGCTGAGTGACTAAATCTTTGTCCAAGTCTCTAAAAATTTCCTTAATGCAAATTTCTAAAGTGGTAGGTATTATTGCATCAAACAGTATGCCCATTTTTTAAGGGCTCTGATACATGTGCCAAGTTTCTCTACAGAAAATTGGTACCAAATTGTATTCTTAGGATCAGTACCTAGACAGAACAGGTTGGTGTCATTTGAATATGCCTCCGCAACTTTATATGTAAAAAATTGATTGAGTCACATTAAAAAAAAATACTCACCTGAGGCCATGCTTAGAGAGAGGAAGGGAGAGAGAGAAAACAACAACAACATCAATGTGATGTGAGAGAGAAACATTGATCAGTTGCCTTCTGCACATGCCCCAACTGGGGATCAAACCTGCAACCCAGGTATGTGCTCTGACTGGGAGTTGAGCCGCCAATCTTTCGGTGCATGGGATGACACTTCAAAAAATTGAGCCCCTCTGGCCAGGCAAGTGAGTCCCATTGTAAGTTGCATTTCTTTATCAGTGAGGCTGAACACATTTTTTTATATATTATTTGTCATATAGAACTCTTTTTTGGATACTCATTAAAATATTTTGGGATTATTGCTCATTTTTTTATTCAAGGGTGATTATTTTTCTTATTGATTTGCAAATGCTCTTTAAATCTTTGTAATATCAACCATCTGCTACTACATACAAGGGAAATATTTTTTCTCCGAGTTTCGCATGCCTTTTAATTTCGTTTGTGATAGCATCTATCCTTTTATCAGTCTACTGAACCTAACTTTCTTTTTATCTGTTCATTTCTGGCCTCTTATAAGGTTCGAAAGACTTTTGCCTTTAAAAGCTGAACTAATTCCTGAAAGATGCTCTCTGTTTATCGAAGTAGCTGCGCCAGGCAGGCAGGGGTCAGCCCTGCAGACCCAGTTCTCTCTTGGTGTCCACTCCAAGTACTCACGGGGTCCCGATGGCTGGCCTTCTTCCTGGCGTCTCTGCCCACTCCATCAGAGAAGAACCTCTGCATCAGGGGAAATTTTGCCATATACTAGCTCCTCTGTTTGGCTTGGCCTGGTTTGTTGGGGACCTCAGAGTACTGTTCACCCAAAACAGTTAAATGGATAATGAGTTGGGTATGCACTACTAGCCTTAAGACCTACTCTGTCTTCCGCCTCCTCCTTCCAAATATTACATCCTGTCTTGGAAAGTGGAACTGCCAACGAGGTTCCCAGTGCCTTTCTTTTGTTTGGATCCATGCATAACCTAACAAGCGAAGACTTCCCAAAAGTTTGTGTGAACTGAAGTTGCCCTGGATTTTTTTTTTTTTTTGCTTTTCTCATTTGGTTGGGTTCTGAGCAGATGCAGCTGGACTCAGTCCCTGTCTAACCTGGAAGCTGACATGTCTTTATTGTAACTTTTCCAAACCTCTGTTGAGCACTCTTAGGAATAATTAAAATATGCTTGGAGAACATTGATAGAAGATGACCAGTGTTTAGAAATGGCATTGGTGGAGATTTGAATATGGATTTTTCCATAGAGATCAGCAAGCATGTTTCATCGCAGAATCAGTTTGAGTATGGTAAGCTGTATACCTAGTTTGGGTTTGAATATGAAACCTATATCTCATGGAAGTGAGGCAGTTCATCCGATTCCCACGTGTGGGCAGAATGCAAATATTGGAACTGGCCTTTGGTGAAATTGAAAATCATAAGGACATTTTTGAGGTTATTAATTATTTTGTCCAGAAAAATTAGTTTTTCAGAACTTTTCCATTTGAAACTGAATGCCCCCACAATTATGCACAGATACAAAAACAGGCAGACAAGCATACACACACAAAAAAGTACACAGACACATTCTTGCAGGCACCCAGCACCCATCACAATTGAGATACCTTACTCCTCTGATGTAAAATCTCAAGATGTAGAGTTTCTTTTACCCATGTGAAATTTACTGTTATCTTTCAGCACATGTGAGAAACCAAAGAAAAGGGAGAACTGTCTTGCTTTGCTTTTTATTTAGTGTCAGGATTGTACCACTTGATGGGGAGTATTTATGTGGACATTGTTTTCATACTTTATTTGAATAAACTGCCGTGTAGACCTTCTCTTTATAGACGTCATCCCAGCATTCATCAAAGGTGCAAAGACTAAATAAATCTGTAGTCGGCAAAGATTTTTTTTTCCAGAGACACAATATAACGGGGGAAAGATTTAGCACCTGGAACTTAATTACATGAAAAGCTTTTGCAAAATTAACAGAAAGTTTTTCAGGTTTTCCTTCCCAGGGAATGCGTGTTTTCCAATGCCTTCTCTTCCTGGCTTTTCTCCCAATATGGATTTATAAATTGCCTTCCTAAACAGCATACTTTATTTTTTTTTCTTAATTCTATTTTTTTTATTGCTTAAAATATTACAACAAATGATAGATAAGTATTACAACAAATGATAGATCTCCAATTTTTTCCCCTTGTCCTTCCATTGGGCACTCTGGATGCTTCTTCCAGGCCCCAGGGAGGAGGAATGGGCAAAAACAGTCTCATCCTTCTTTAAAGAGGCTCTCTGGCAATCACACAATACTTCCAGGCAGATCTCATTGGAGGAAAACTGGTCTCATCCCAGCCTTTCGTGTCATGGAGCTTTATTGCTAAAGAGAAAGACAAGGATGGATGCTGAGGAAGTGAGGAGTGGTCTTTGCCATACCAGTGTGTCAGGAAGAACATCTGTCTAACCAAGGAAATGTCTGGAAATCCCACTTCATTTCTTCCATCAAGGGCAGTGGCTTGGGCCTGCTCAACATGGAAGGACCAGACTTTGCCTAAGTAAAAAGTACCTCAGTCCTTGCGCTGTAATATACTTTTTAGTAAAACTATCAAAGTTCCAGAGCAGTCCGCTTCAACTTGGCAACAGAGGCGTCCTATGTCAGTTTCCCAGAAGCTTCTAAATAACAAGGCATTCACTCCTGAATGAAAGAGTATACCGAGAGTGATGGGGGAAATGCACACTACGAAATAAAATTGATGTTTCACTGCTAGTCACCTAAAGCCACATGACATTTTTCAGGACAACCTGGTTCTTTGGCTTTTCCTGAGTAAGTGCTCACGTTAGGAGACCTCTGCAGTAATAGAAATTTCCTGCTCTTGTTGTCTCTGTCTTTCCCATAAGTTTTAAAGATTGTTCTCTGGCCTAGATGTTGTGGCTTAGTCATTGAGCATCAACCTATGAACCAGGAGGTCACGGTTTGATTCCCAGTCGGGGCACATGCCCAGGTTGTGGGCTCCATCTCCAGTGTGGGGCATGCAGGAGGCAGCCGATCAATGACTGTCTCTCATCATCGAGGTTTCTAACTCCCTCTCCCTCTCCCTTCCTCTCTGAAAGCAATAAAAATATGTATTTTTAAAAGATTGCTCTCTATCAGGCCATATGAAGAGTGGACTTCTGGCAGAGAGTCTGCTTATACATAGGGACCTGCTCTAGGTTTGGAGGCCAAATGTGACTAGGTGTGCTCTGAGAGCTGTTGTCCTCCATGAGTGTGCTTACAATATTTTTCCTTGACGTGAATGACAGTGGGGAAAAAATCTGTAATACATGAGCAAGTGCATTATCTTATCAATCTTTGTGAAAAGAGTTAGAAAGAATTCATCTTCTTTGCCAGCTGTGTTTCTCACGAGGTAATTCAAGCAGTTGCTGTTTTATTTGCGTAAAGAGTTAAACAACAGAGATTTTTCAAATCCAGGGCACAATTCTTTCATAGCTCAAGTTCGTGTGGCAGCTTTGAACATCAAGATAGGTTATAATTACTGCATCTGTTAAATTAGTGATTGCTACCTTCTTTCATGTGGAGATGCCATTTAAAATTAAGGAAAAATAACTTCCTATAAGATTAATAGAAACATTGTGAAGAAAGTTTTTTTTAGCAGGACTTATGATGGAGTCATTTATTAAATACGGTTAATTATTTAGCACATTTACTTAGTCATTTATGAAACAAGGACCAAGGTGGATATTTTTCAAGTTGTAAGCTCCTGGTGGATTATATAAAATATATTTTGAGGGTTATAAGTTCAGTGCATTATTTTCTTAATTCCTGCTGAAACGCTCCTAATTGCCTTCATTGTATAATACTGTACCTAGTTATTGGATATACTGTTGCTAATGCAAAATACAGATTTTAAAAAAATCGATGACATTGGTGATGGAGAATATGGCTTTTGCTGCACAGCTTCCTAATACTGACTCTCTAAGTGAGAGCGACTGGCCTTCCCAGGAACAGCAGTGCTGTGTGCATTGGAGCCTAGTTCTGTGAAAGAGACTCTTATGGGCGGTGAAAGGCCAAAGAAAAGGGGAGAGGGAGGGTTGAGGAAATCCTCCTGTGCAGGGGAAGAGTGAGAAATGAGTGAGAAAAGGAAGTGTAGGGGATGGACGCTGTAAGGGGACCAGAGGGTAACTCCCCAAAAGCTAGAAGCAACAACCACAAGTTCCAACTTTAATGGAACACATGAAAATATATCCATTCTGACATATGTTGTACTCAATAAAATCATATTCTAAAAACTATTTAATGACATGGTAAGTTGTCCAAACATCTTATTCAATGAGCTGAAGCTATGTGTGTTTACTATCAGTATGTAAAGCTGTATCCATAGAAGTCCAGTTTCATAACATAAAATATATGCACTCAAAATAAGGTGGGAAGAAAATTTTCAACATGTTAATGGTAGTTATCTACAGGCAGTATATTTACATATTTAAATATATCCATTTCTTCTGCTAATAACTAATTTGGAGATTTAGTTATAATGACCATGTGTTGCCTACTAGGAAGTGAAGTGTTACTATCTACCTGGGCAGGTGATTGAGGACGTATCTTTGGGGCACCTGATGGCATAGCCTGAAGTGACTGGTCTTCAGGATAACAATCCTTCTACATCTCAGCTTTTACCTTAAATATTCATAAGAACTTTTGAATTCTATCCTACAATATAGCTCTGTTTAGGAAGTAAAATGATGCTTTAGTTTCTTATCAGGAAACAATTTCAACCTTTTTTTGTCCAATGCCAGGGGCTGTAGCATTGAGTGCTCCAGGATGTGAAAAATGTGTGCTGGGAAATCACTGACCCCCTAGCCCATGGTACTGACTCTCCTCTCTTCTAGTGTCACACTGGTTCTTGAGAATCCAGAGTCACATAAAAAACTGTGCGTGCACACACACACACGCACACACTGCACACAGTTGGTAGTGGTTGTTTCACTACTTGCCGAGCTACCTGTGGATACTCATTGAGGAGAGGGGCCCAGATAACTGGCCAAGAGGAGACACAGCGGCTGCAGCGGGTGGAAGCAACTGACTCTATCACCTTGATGAGAGGTCAGGAGAACATGGCTTCCTTTGACTTGTCTCACAGAGAGCGATGCTGACCCAGTGCTTTCTCAGTCTCTCTCACTCTCCCTGGTAACACTCATCAGAGAACAACCTTGGGGAAGAGAGATGTGCTGCAACCCACTGATGTTATCACATGTAAATGAAATAATTGCTGTAAAGGACCCATTTCTACGATTAATTCCTCTGTAGCATTCAAGCTTCATTTCTTAGTGTGATTTTTGTCCTCAGCAGTAAAAGGCAGCCTCTTTGCTGCGGTTGATGCATAAGGTTCAGGCACGTCCCAATGTGTTGTTTGATAGTGTATTTTGATACCGGCATCTCTTTCAACTAGGCTCACTCATATTGACTTATACCATTTGAGTCATATCTGCAAGTAAGGCCTCATTTTAACCCAGTTTTGTAGGCTTTACCTTTCCAGAGGAATCTAATATGGACTTGGAAAGAAATTAAGCAATTTTCATTTCTTTATTTGTTTGTGTTTTTCACAGTGCTATTTCCAGCCAAGATTTCTCTCTTTTTAGTCACAGTTTCCTATAAAATATGCGTGCCTGGCTTTTAAACGTTGCTCCAAAAGTGATGGTTTCAGGCAATTATTGTTGGAATGTCCTAGCAATAAAGATACCAAAGTGTGTAGGCTGTTTGTATCTAATCAGCAGTAAAAATCTGCATGTTAAATACTCATCTGCAACAGGATGTTATGTGTGACTTCCTCTGTTGCTCCAGATTTAGCACCAGGACCCATGGCTTCAACTGAGAAGCACGGAGTAGCGCACATTTAAAGGGAGCCGCCAACAACTGACACTGCATTCCCTCCGAGGTCACGGGCACTGTGCGGAATAGGTCCCACCCACCATCCTACTCTAGTTCGTACCACCCCATGTCTGGGGAGCAAGAGGCAGAGACAGAGAAACAGAGCAGACATTGGGATCTCTGGGGAGAGCAGTGCTCATTCTGAAGGGTGAATCCCTCCAGAATCTCCAAGAGAGCTTTCCTCTTCCAGCAGCTAAGCAGGGGCAGACCAGCTATCTCTATACTAGTTGGCAATTTATTTGGGCAGAAGACTTGGTTTGCCCCTGTGCCTCTTTAATGGAGATAAAGCCAGCCAGAGACAGGGCCAGTGCCCCCTTTGGATTCTTCTAGAAGCAGAGCCTAAGATGAGGGATCAAGCCCAAGTACCTTATTTGGGAGGTGATCCCAGTAAACATGGATGGGACAGTGGGATTGTGAGACAAGAGAACCAAGAGCAGAAAAAGTAAGTGGTGTTTGACCCTAGTGGGGAAGACGGGAAACCGGTCTAGAATTCAGGCTTTAGAATTATGACAACTGAGAGGGATTTGGGATTATTTAGAGACTAACTTCCATCAGTCACTGTTGAGAGTTGCTCCCTGGAGGGCATTCATTCTCTGTCACTCCCACCTCCCCTTCCAGTGGATGGAATGTTCTCTAGGCAAAAAAAAAAAAAAAAAAGCTCTTAGACAAAGAGATGCAGATGCTGGGATATGGGGATGGGCATTAACAGTGTATGCTGTTACCAACTCTCGGCAAAGCCAGTGTTTTCCATGGATGAAGGAGAACCATGGGAAATAGCTGGAATTTATCATCCACCAAGCAGGACAGCTCCAGGAGTAAGAAGTTGCTGGGTGTGCTACTAGACATGGGATCTGAGAAAGGTGGTGAATTCTCCAACACACACGGACCAGCATTGGTGATCCACAAACCCAGAGCACCAGTGACTTTTCCCCATTTCCTTTCACTTTTTGCTCTTTGAAATGTTCTATTTTATAGTTTCAATGCATAGGACCCAATATCAGGATTTAGTGGACAGAAGTGTACTTATTTCAGAGTCTGTACTCGTGTATTTGCTATTTTCCCCAAAGTGCTTATTAATACTGTGGAGGAGTAGTTCGTTAGAGAAGGAAGTGGGGTGCATTGCTCTCTGATAGCACTTACTGCTCAGGAGGAGTCCGCCTCCCCTCTGCTTGATGAGGGTACAGGTCAAATCCTATTTGACTTCCTATTTGCCACAAGGCTTAGAAGTGGGTATTCATTATAACTTTAGAGTTCTTGATATATGTTTAATTATTTAGTGTTTTTCTTTTAGCATAGCACTGTACTTCTCCGATTTCTTTTCTAACTAAAACAAGTTATAACATCTTCTCAAAGGAGTATTCAGTGAATGCTCGGCTTTTTAAATGATAGATTGTAATGGGTGAATAGTAATTCACGCTTCAGACCCCTTTTTCCTGGGGGCAATATAAAATATTGAGTAGAATCTCAGATAGGTGTGAATCCCCGCCTTCTCTGCGCCCTCCCCCCCCAAATCTGGCCAAGGAAGCACACACCACCTCTGGAAAGAACTCCATTCAGTGTGTTCAGTGGGAATCCGCAGACATCTGTTTTCAATAATGTCCCCTCTCCATATTATTGTCAGTGCTGTCCTTTATCCACTCATAATGTTATCCTCCCAGCGGCATAGCATCAAGTAGGTACTGTTCTGTTCCTCTCCCCAGGACATTATCACCCCCTTCGTGGCTCGGATAGAGTTGTGTGGTTATTGGTTAAAGGTCACAATTTTCCCTAATCCCCTGTCCTACCTTCTCAGCCTCTGCAAAGATATGACCTATTTTCATTCACAGCTCAGACTGACATGTTGAATTTTATTATAATTGGTTTACCCATTTGACAGACATATTCTAGAAATGTGTTAAAAGTTCCCTTGAACTCATCCTGATAATGATAATGAGTAATCACTACTTGTCAGGTGCCACTCTAAGAATTTTCCCTATGTGAATTCATTAAATATTTGCATCAGAAAAATCTGCTCAGTTAGATTATTAGTATCTGCAAAATACAGATTAGGAAACTGAGGCACAAAAAATGTAAGTAACTTGACCAAAGTTACACTGCTGGTAAGTCAAGGCACTAGAATTCAAATTTGTACAGCCTGGGCCAAACTCTAAATTCTTAACCACTGTGAAATACTGCCTCTGTGCTCTATTGTCAGAAGATCTATCAGATGCAAGACCCACTGATACATACTCACTAGTGAAGACCACTGAAAAGACATCAGGCAGAAAGGGCAGCAATGAGGAGGACTTGGGTATGTAGATAACTAAGCAGAAGGCCAAATGGAACAGTATTCATAGGACTAAGACATTTGGAGATTGTTAATTTGAATAGACACTCTCTAAAGTACCTAATAATCCCAAGTGATCACCCTTATCTTTCACTCCTTTATCCCAATCAATCATTTTATGCAGCATAATTACATTGGCTAGCATCTCCCCTTTCCCCCCCGCCACACACACCACCTCTTGTACCTTAACAGATGTATCTACCAATCATTGCAGATACCAAGCCACTGGAGCGGGTAGATCATATCTTCTCCTTGCAACACATCTGGCTTCTCATTTACCTGGTTTCTGAATTCTTAAATTCTTCTAATCCAAGATCAATACTCAACCTCAGACCCTTTATTAAAATAGAAATATGTCTCAAATAAAATCAGGTTTTCTAGTCTAGGTACATCTAGTCTCTATCTCAAAATATAAGCCAGTGTAAACTTAAGTTTATAAATTTATATGCCAAACCTCAGTAGAAAACTTGGTCTTACACCTTAATTCAATTTATCCTAATCTGGTAGACTCAGTACTCCCCTCCATCATAATAGTCCTCTTTTTTTCATATGCCATCCTATTTCACAGAAGAAGAAAAATATCTTCTTATGAGTATTTTAGTAGTTTCTTCATGTAAAAACAAAACAAAACTCCTTTTAGCAACCAGCTTTATGATCATTAGTGCTCAGAAAAGTATTTTGTCAAGTACTTGAGCTGATGAACTAGATTTATTTAATACCCAATACTATTTAAGAAACAGTCACTATTTTAAGTGTAAGTGTAGAATGGGTTAATTAAACAGAGACTATATTATACTCAAAGGAATTTTAAAAGTCAACACCTTTGAATGGTGGCATATATAAATATTACTAGGGTTGTTGATTAATTTAAGCATATAATATAATAAATGTATACAATAAATAGTATAATCTCTAAAAACTCAGCCATTAATCATGTGAAATGCAGAGCTTTTTCTCCATAATGGTAATTGATGTGGTCATTCATATAATCTAAAGTACAAAACAAGAAAAGAAAAACAAGACAAACTCCAAATCTCATTTATTTGGAATGCTAATAAATGTCACAATTAAATGTGTTTTTTATAAATTTACAATAACTATAAAAAATAAAATACACGATAAGTTCATGAACTTAAAATCTCCCCTCAACCCTCACGCATATGTGAGTACAATTGATTTGAAATATATCCGGCTTTTTGGAGAGTTTTAGAGTTGCATTGTCACTGAAACCCAAATATTTGCAATATAATGATTAGAATCTCTGTATCTTTCACGTATTCTAAATTCCTGCTAAACCTTTTCTTCATAGTTACTCTTAAAATACCTGTAAAAAGAAATAATTGCTTTAACAACTTTGAATCATAAATAGCATGAATATTATTATACTTGCATTCTCCCAGTCTTGACACCATGTTTCCTGGTATTTGGCATTTTTTTGGAAGCACAATTTGACCTGATAAATTTCCCAAACAGTTTTTCTGCTGAATAAGCATTAGGTATAGCACTAACTTCTTTCTTTTCTTTGAAGCTCTTTTCTGTTGTAAGCAGAAAGTGGGCAGCCTGCACTACCAGAGGAAAGAGCTTGCACTACCAACTTTCGGCAAAGCCAAGGTGAAGGAGAACCATGGGAGATAGCTGGAATTTAATGCCCACTAAGCAGGACAGCTCCAGGAGTAAGAAGTTGTTGGGTACTAGACATGGGATCTGAGAAAGCTGGTGAATTAACAACCACTTTCACTGAGAATAGTACCCATTCTCTTCCTAAACTACTTGCTCACCCATGGGTGTCATCCCTTTCTATGTGGATTGAGGTGGCAATGCAGAGGTTCAAGATAATCACTTATATTCTTTCACCTGGAATATGGACTAGGGCACAAAGAGTTCTGAGAGGGTAGCTTGGATTGTAGTTTTTTGTGGGTTTTTTTTTGGGGGGGGGAGGGAAAGGGGGCGTGTTTTTTGCCAGTAGGTAGGGAATATAGTGTTAACAACTGCACATAAACCAGAGAAATCCTGTCAATGCAAGGAGTGAATGAAGATGTGCAGACAGAAGCTGAGAAAAGGAAACAGATGGAAGGCTGGAGGCAGTAGGAACTATGTTCCTGTGCTTGGTTGTTTCTATTTCAGTCCCTCTTGAAGCTCAGTTCTTCTTTTCACTCCTTGAGAGAGATTCTTATTGCTACCAAAATATCCCCCCACTTTGGATAAGCTAATTAAGTAGATATGTTTCTTGCCTCATTATGCTGCCTAGACTTCCTCCCTAGAAGTGATGGTGCCTTCTTGCCTTGTTCCTGAATTTAGTGAGAATGCTTCAAGCATGATTTTGCCCGTTGGTTTATGATAGCTCTCTTTGGCACATTGAGTGGCTCTCTATTCTTTACCTAAGTGGTTTATAAAATCATAAACTGGTTTCCAAATATCATCTGAGATTATTTTACTTACCTTTCCCTTTGACCTCTTGATGTGAAGCATATGAATAAATTATCATCTTTGATTTTATGAGCTAACTGCCACTTGGTCACATTGTATAGGTATTGAGCATATCAACTGTAATCATTTTATATATTTATTCATAATAATATTTAATAATAGTGACTTTGTCCTCTTGTAGTAAATTAGCAGTTTAAGAGTGATATGTCAGCTAGCCCTCTTTAATTTTCATTTGACTTTTTGCTATCCAGATCTTCTTTATTCCTTGCATGTTTATAGAATGGGAGATGGAATTTGGCATTATTAGAAGGTTGATCTGTCTTTTGCATGTTTGTTCTGTTGTGTTTTTGTAGTCTGGGTTAAGTCTGCTACTCATCAATTCCTGTGCACACCATTTCACAATTTGATGTACTGTCCCTATGGGTCCATTTCAAAATGATCTGTGTCCATGTTTAATAACTAAAGCATGTATGTGGGTGGAAAATTCTGCATATAAATCTGAGATTAAGTTTTTTCTTGACCCTCTGGTTCTTCTGTGATTTGGCTAGACTGTAATAAATAGCCTAAATGTTACTCGAGCCAACATTTTTTTTTCATTCTAGAATTTCAGTCTATGAAGCCTGAGTAAATACTTAAAATAAATGAGACATACTAAACATGATTGGTTTGATGTTAAAGTATTAATAAGAAACCTTAGTTATGACAAAAATACTCTTCCCAGTTATATATTTGTTCTATTTTTTTTTTGCTTGTTTAGTTAATATTTTCATTGTATCATCAAATGCATAATGAAAAATCCTTAGGACAGTGCCTGGTATATAATAGAGGGTCAATACAGACTTAGTGAAATAAGCTTAAATATTATATTTATGAGAATTTTCATTTTACAGTTGCAGAACAGAACTCACGTAACAACAACGTTAGGCCTAGAATTTATTGGTTTATTCTGCATGTTGGACATATAGCTAGTAGAAATTAAGACATTGTTTATTCTTTCACCCACTATTTCAGAGTTGTTTTTTGTTAATCAATAGAGTGAAAATATAAGGGTCAATCCTTGCAGTATAGTATCTTGCAATCTAATTTGAGATACAGCCATATATATAAGCATTAACTATAATTATGATGGGATTAGCATAATGTAATGTAGTGGAAGCTATTGGCAATGATTTAGTATTTTCTGCATAGCAGGAGAATTTAGGATAGCTTCAAAAAGGAGATGAACTTTGATCTTGATTATGAGGAACTAGTAAAAAGAGGGGGTAGACATATGTGGAGATGAGAGAGTTGTTCAGAATTTCCAGGCAGACCCTGTGGGTTTCAACCTCGTTTGCAGCAACATGGCTAAACACACGGAGGTCAGAATTATGAGTCAGTATGAGGAAAAAGGGGGAAACAACCTTCCACCTGGCTTCTTGGAAAATTTTCTGCCAGAAGAGTTGAGTGTAAGATACAGATAAGGTTCGAGAATTCACTATGAGAAACAGCCCTACATCCTAGGAAGTGTTTGTTATATGCACTTAAGTAAATAAAACATTGAAGTGGAGATGAGATATGAGAAGATAAAGAAAGTAGTGAAAGGACAACAGAACTGGCTGAGAAGCTCAAAGGAATACAGAGAACTATGTACAATGAAGAAATATTGTAATGTCATCGTAGGAAACGCCCAGACCTATAGAGAATTTTTATGAGTTTGAGCCAAAAATGACAACAGATGCCAGGAACGAAAATCTCAAGTGATTGAGAAAATGTTCCTGAGAATGGCAGTTTTGAAGCTTATTTTTATACTTTAGAATCAAGGAGGAGACATAAACAGGATTACATGAAATCCTTTGGTGGTAGATTAAGGGGGTGGGAGAAAGTGAAGGGGGAAAATCTCTAAAATTGGACAAAAGGCAAAACAGAGAGACAAATAGTTCTTTCGCATTGGTGGGCACAGGATAGCTAATTAACATTTACAGCACATGGAGATGGTACATGGGCAAGAAGATAGCAACGAGGGGACTGTGGTCACATACTCTGGTGCTGGCAGTTGTACGCAGAGATTACTCTGACATTTCAAAGGTATGTTAATTATAGATGCAAAATAGGCTCACGTAGGTAAAAATTGACCTTTATCAAGGAAGCTACAGGCCTACGATATCACTGCCCTCTAAGACCTGCTTTTACTTAGGAATTTCTATGTTCAGACCATGTTGTTCAGACCATCGCTCTCTGAGTTTGTCGGGCCTGTCATCTGGTCTCCCCTGAGCCTGTTGGGTTCAGTATGTGGCCCCTTTTTCATCCACAATAGCAAGGAAAATAAATGCAATGCCAAGCTTAATTCTTCTTTAGAGGGAAAAGAACCAACACTGCATAAAACCAAACCGTGACATGGAAGAAAAACTTGAGACATTTCCACCAAATCCAGAAGGAAGCAAGATGAGTTAAAAATAAATAGAGCATATGAGATCCAGGCAATGAGGAGCCAACAGAGGCATACATAACTTCTTTGCCCAGAAATATGACTCAAAAATATTAAACAATAAACATTCCTGGAGACTATTTGACTATTCAAATTAAAAATATTAGCTAACAGACAAAGCTTGGTGAAATTTTCGAGTTTTAAGGATGAGACAAGTATTATTATGTATCTTATGGTGTTAATAGTTATTGTTTCCTGACAAAGAAAGAAATGTGGAAAGCAAGTTGGAACCCTGGCATCATTTACTAGTTTTCTGCTCCCGGGAGGAAAATGGCTCTGATACAATCACAGTAGGTGATAGTTCATGGCATCCAATTTTTTAGAATATGCCCTATGAGCCTGACTAGTGTTGCTCAGTGGTTGAGCACTGACCTCTGAACCAGAAGGTGAATGTTCAATTCCCAGTCAGGACATATGCCTGGGTTGTGATCTCCATCCCTGGTGTGAGGCAGCTGATCAATGACTCGCTCTTATCATTGATATTTCTAAGTCTCTCTCCTTTTCCCTTCCTGTCGGAAGTCAATAAAAATACATTTTAAAAATATAAAAAAATAAAAGATGACCTATGACGTTCTCTGTCTTGAGTTATCCTCACTCAAGGTTGGCGGTTTATCATGGCTGAGGTTGGGTTGCGCTTGGAATTATATCCACATGTATTTAATTACTGGAGCCCAAGGGCAAATATTGTCCCCAAGTCAGATATTTTGTGACCTCTATTTTTCTTTCAAGACCATTTTTCAAAATAGGTCTCTTGTGGCCTGACTTTGGGGGCGGGGGAAGAGGGGATTGCAGGCTTGTGTAACGGTGATGGATCTCGGGTGTTAGAACGATGTTACACAATCCTGCATTTTTATCATTCTAATGACTATTGCTGGACAAGGGGAGCTTACTTCCCTGCCAGAGATTTATACAAGCTAATCAGAGGCTTGATACAATACAGATGGCAATAACCTTTTACCATACAGAGTTCACGTTGAGTTTTTCTTTGGCAGCAAAGGGTTTGCCTCATTCAATATCCTGGACCAAAAAAACTCTATTTCTTAAATGCCTTACAGAGTATAGCAGATGATGTAAACCATTTCAGGAACACTGCAAAGGGAATCACGTGCGAGGCCTCTGCCACATTCCACAGAAGTTACCACAGACCTATTTACTTCTTATAACTGTGGGATGGAAAATGTGTGTTTTTTAATTATGTTTTTTATTCAAGTACAATAAAGCACAAAGACTGGGGAGGGGGACAGATGATTTTCAGTAAGTTCTTCACTCCTCCTCTAAAGGACATTCCAAACCCAGATCTTGTGTAATTCTTTGCTTGAACTACTAGTCCTGCTATTCTTACTATTTTAAGCTTAATATCTTGCCTTGCCAACAGATATAATGGTTCCTGTAAAAATTCACCCATTCCCTGCAAGAAGAGAAGAAAAATGGAATCACACCTCAAAGTGTTGTTTATGTAAGGAGCAGTACAGCAAGAAATCCCTGCTAAATCCTTTTCCTGGATTTGAGGAATGTTATTGACAATGAACTAAGATTAATATTACAAGACAGGATTTGTTCATGACAGCACAAGAAAAGCACGAAAAGGAAACATTTTGGTACAAGCTGTACAAAACACAGTGTGCGTGTGTGCATGCACATGCACATGGATATTCCCTACATTCCTACTGCTCACTCAAGGCCAACTCACTCACGTAACTCTGTAACATATCCTAGAGTTCATCCACTCCACTCATTCATGAATCAGTTCATTGATTAAATATTGATGAGCACATACTCTGGGCCAATCACTGTCAAGAATGTCATACAAGGCGGGGTCTGGGGTGGGGGGAACAATTGACTTACTCTTTCTCCTTTCCATCAACATTCCTACTTGTTTAGTGTCTTGTTTATAGTGAACTGCCATGATCTTGCTGGAAAGAAGAGTAATCAAAATGAGCAAAAGCTTAGGGGAGTTGGGTTATGATTTCAGAGGAACAACTTAGAAAGAAAGAGTTTATAGCTTAGTCAAGAGCACAGATGTTGTAAACACAACTTGCCACATCTTGGAGCGCTGGAACTTGGAGGTCCCCTTTGAATACTGACACACAACTTTTAGGACAAATAAAGTAATATCGAACTTCATGGCATCCATAACAGATCATTGAATTTTTCCCCAGAGGTGGTACTGAATGAAAAGGAGTGTGTGTGTGTGTGTGTGTGTGTGTGTGTGTATTTCAGTCCATTCCAATTGCTAGGGCTTTTGCCTGGGGTGTGTACTAACTGAAAATGTTTATAAATCTATATGTATATACATGTATATACATATGTATGTGTGTATGTGTATATATGCATAGGAATTTATGTATATATTCCTATGCATATATATACTTTATACTTTTCAAGCCTCATTCCAATTATTATTTTTATTAACACTCAAATTATCCTTTATTCAACTAGAAGGAGTCTCATATAGTTTCTGGTTCTCTTTAGTGTGCCCTTAGTAGCCTTTAATAGCCTATGTAGTAGGCTTTTGAGAAGGAGTGGGGTGAAGTATTTGACTATCTCTTCTCAATTGCTGGCTTTCCAAATGTTCTCCAGAGTCATACATTTTTAGTTTAATTTAATTGTCTTTAAATTCAGATTTAATGGTTTTATCTCTAGTTCACAAACCCTAACAAGTTTGGTAAGGGTTATTGGATTAGAAATAATACCTAATGATCATATATTTATGAAGAATGCTTTTTATAAGCATGAATTTTATAATCTTAAGAGAATCTGGATCTTATGGCTAAATCTGCCCCTAAAAATGAATTGAGACAAAGTTATTATTTAAATTATATCATCACTTTTTAACTTTTAACAAAATCTAGGCTGCCGTTCTTCCAGACTACTTTCTGAATGTAGTGTTTCTTGAATTACTGCCTAATAAGCATTGAATGCCCTCTAAAAACTTGTCAGAAAATATGCTCTTGGCACTTTATTACCTTTATTATCCAACTATAATGAAAAGCAATAAGAAGCCATTTAGTTACAGTGCCAGACACACCCCTGGGTTCTTCGTGCCTTTTCAGTTTGATGTTACAAAGCATCAGTGGCAATAAATAGCTGCCTTTTTCAAAAGTTTTATTTTTTTCTTCTATCTATAGAGAAGGAATAGCATATAAAACTTATAAAGCATAACTCACTCGTCCTAAAATAATAAAGCCTGGGTATCGGGTTGAGTAAAACAGCATTTTCTCATGAAGATAGGACACCACCACCACCAGCTGATTTTGTGCTAATTCTGGGTGGTCCCAGTAAGAAAGATGAAGTATTGAATCCATTCTACAGTATTGGAAGAGCAGTGGAAAAACAAATATAGAAGGCAGGCTGGCCATTATTAACTCTGAAAAACACATATTCACTTCCATTTTTCCTCTGGTTCGGCTTTTAGTGTATGAGCATGAGGTGGAGGGAGACAGACAAACAGGGAGGTGGCTATGCTTGGAAGTAGATTCATTCATGGGACTCAGATTGGTTCATGTTTTGAGAGCTTGAAAATAAAAAAGTTTAACAATAATGATACTATTAATAAAAATTCATCCCACAAACATTTGTTGTTCTCCATTAGTGAGGTCCGAGGCAGTGCTGCTGCTGCTGATACATTTCAAATGCCTCTAAGGTTTATTGTGTTTCTGCGAGACCCTTGTAGGCTCTAGTCTGTGCCTATTTCTCTGATCAATGTTCCTTCCCCCACTCAAGTGAAATGCTAATGATTGTCACAAACACTATTTTATTTTTTTTAAATATATTTTTTATTGATTTCTGAGAGGAAAAGAGAGGGAGAGCAAGATAGAAACATAATGATAGAATCATTGATTGGCTGCCTTCTGCACAACCCCTACTGGGGATCGTGCCTGCAACCCAGGCATGTGTCCTGACCAGAATCAAACCGTGACCATGCTCCTGGGTCATAGGTCAACGCTCAACACTGAGCCATGGCAGCTGGGTTCAAACACTATTTTACATAAGAAGGGATGCAGTTAGTAGGTCAATGCACTACAAACTCATGCTAACTTTTCTCTTTCATTACAGCAAATTCTTCATCATTCTAGAGAAAATGCGACAAAAGTTATATTTCTCATCACTGATGGCTATTCCAATGGGGGAGATCCTAGGCCAGTTGCAGCAATGCTGCGAGATTTTGGAGTGGAGATCTTCACTTTTGGCATATGGCAAGGGAACATTCGAGAACTGAATGACATGGCTTCTCCCCCAAAGGAAGAGCACTGCTACCTGCTCCACAGTTTTGAAGAATTTGAGGCTTTAGCTCGCCGGGCATTGCATGAAGGTAATGGAAACCTAATGGCATAGGATGATGCATTTAGATGGGGTTTCTTTATCTCTTACTGCTTGAAACCCACTGGAGAGTAATAGCAAACCCTATGGAGTCCTTGCCAAGCATGATACCCAGGTGTCCTTGGTGTGTGATGAGATGTGTTGAACTTTATACACAGAGATGGCATTCTGAACTTGCAACAATAGTATCTGTTTTGTTTTTTAACAGCTGTGATATATTTTCACTAAAAAATCCATATACTCCCACCAGGAACTGTTAGAATCAATGGAATGTGTTTAGGTGTGTGTCGAGGCCACACACAGGATGGGAAGCCTTGACTTAGCTCTCATTTACAGTTACCCGGAGAGATGAAGTAAACATTCAGAGATATGCCTAGTGAATCTCACCAGAATGTTTCCAGAAACACACACACATGAAGATATTGGGGCAGTAAGCTCAACGCATACTTCTTGACCTGACAGTTTGAAGCTACACGAGCTATGTAAAAGCTGAAGACCATTGCTCCAACAGAGAATAAAATCAGTAAATCCATTCATTAGAACTCTTTGTGCACATTTATTAAGTTGTTTAGTTAGATGGTTTAAGTTAGAAAACATGGGCATGGGTCTTGGTGAGCCACAAGAGAAAGTGTGGACTCTGAGGAAATGACAGGAGATCTGGCCTCGGAGCGAAGCCATGTGGCAGATAAGCATGATCCTGGCAGATATCTGTGTGAAAGATTCGCTTTGATGGGCAAATCCCAGCAACATGAGATTTTAAGCAATTAGGGATGTTTATAATAAGCAGATCAGCCCACTGTCATTCCAAGGGATGAGTCCAGGGCAAGACCTCAGGCTAGCTGTGGACACAGCAAAAAAACCCACTTAGCCATCCACTAGCTGAGTGGCTTTTGGCAGATTATTTCACTTCTGAACTCCCTAAGTTTCTTGTTATAAACTAAGGAATGAGAGTAGTACCTACTACATCGGATTCCTGCAAAAGTTAAGTGGGTTGATACATATGAAATTATTTTTAATGATACTGAGTACCTATGATACTAAGCCCTCAATAACTATCCTTTATTATTACCTTAAGCAATTTATCTAACATCTATGAGCTTCAGTTTCCTCTATTTTTAAAATACTGTAATATATAACATAATTTTATCAGGAGGATTGCATTAACTATTTAAAATTTCATCAAGGATAGTGTTCAGCACATGGCAGTTCAGTAACTGGGGTTTTTCTTCATGTTTCTTTTTACATAAAACTTAATGATTTACTTAAAGTTGAAAGGCAAACCAGATCCTGCTTCTATTATTCAACTTGTGTGGTACCATTATTTAAATCTTTAATCCAATGACTACACAAGTGGTGGAATCAAGCCTTTAGTTAGTAGCTCACAGCAACACCCTTATGCAGCAGTCAGGATTGTAGTTCATGTATTTGGACAAGGATTTTGGAAATACTGAAGCAGCGGAGCACTGCTGGGGCGAACCGACTGCCTTACTTCCTGCTGCATCTGGAGATTCCTCCCCGAAGTACTTAATATCTGCCTGACCGCGCGTGGCCTCCAGAACTTGTGATGAGGTCCCGGACTGAAATAACTGTCTGAAACAAATCCCCAGTCTGTGGTAGTACAAGTAACACGATTTCATATTTGGGTGGGAGTGGGGAGCAGGTGGGAATTAGACAGATATGAAAGGATATTTTTCCAGCTTGCACTTACATCTTAGTAACTTGACCTGTAGCATTCAACCGTTAATTCATTTTTTTATTACCCTCTATCATGGGTAGATCTGCCTTCTGGGAGTTTCATTCAAGAGGATATGTCTCATTGCTCACATCTGTGTGAAGCCGGCAGAGACTGCTGTGACCGAATGGCAAGCTGCAAATGTGGGACACACACAGGTCAATTTGAATGCGTCTGTGAGAAGGGATATTACGGGGAAGGTCTACAGTATGAGTGCACGGGTGAGTCTCCAGTTTTTGTCTAACTCTCAGTTATCTGTTGCTGCGTAAACAATGATCCCCAAACTCAAAGGTTTCAGTACTTACTGCTCATGAGTCAGCTGGGGAGCCCTTTTGGTCTCAGCATGTCAACTCACGCATCTGTCATGAGCTGTGAGTTGGGTAGGCTGCATGGCTGCGTCTTAGCTGGGTTCTCTTAGCTGGCTGGACTCTGGTCTAAAATGGGATTGTGTAGGACCGCTAGGTGGTCCTTTATGTGGCCCTTCAGACTCCATCAGGCCAGCTTGGGTGTGTCCATGTGGTGGCAGAATTCCAAGGGGGAAAATGGAAGCTTGCAAAGTCCCTTGAAGCGTAGGTTCAGAACTGGGAAGGGAGGGTGTGGGGTGCCTTGTTTGTAATCAGTCAACAGCCAAGTCTGTCCTCAAAGCACATAAACCAAAATACGCCTTATTCTCTGTATGAGATGGAAGCCAGTGGGATTCTTATCCTCAGACCCCATGAACTCATGGGATTATCACAGAAAAGTGTAACATTCACTTGATGGTACGTTAGCTCTTCACAAGCCTCCGTAAAAGGATTTCAGAAAGCTCTGAAAGTGCTGTCACTTCAACATGGAATTCACTTCATGTAATTTTACCTCCTCTAGCTTTCTTTACCAGAGGCTCTTGATATTTTAAATATTTTCTTAGAAAGGCAAGAAAAGCAATGTAGGATTCCTGTGTCCTTTATTATATTTTAGGAAATAGCTGGTATTTAGAAGTAGTATATAGTTTTTTTATGATAGCAGTTTGTTTGTTTTTGGTGTTTTTTTGTTTGTTTGTTTTTGGGTTTGTTTGTTTTTTTTTCCTAAAAAGCAACATGATTTTTTTATAAGTTGCAGCTCTTCCATGATTTGATGTTTGGGAAAAATGTATTCCTGTGTAAATTAACATGCACCAGGAACACAGTAGGTTTACTTTATACTATACCACATGGTCTGGCGTTGCTTGGTCATGTGGACATTGCTCTGACATTTGAAAGGTCAGCCTTCTGCCACCCAGAAGCGTGGCCCTTCTCCTCTACCTGACCTGCTTTCTCTTTCTTCTCCTCATAGGCTGTTTCCTCTTGTGCTCTTCTTTTCTTCTCATTAATCTTGCTGCCCCTCTTCTTCCTTTCCTCAATTTCCCCTCCCTTCCCTGGGCCTGATCCCAGCTGGCAGACACATCCTTCCTGAGTCCACCATCCTCCCCGCACCAACCCCCACCCCAGGCAGAGTTACTCCTCTCTTGGCCCTGCTCCCACTTGACCCAGCAGGATTTCTCATTGAAGCTGAAAAAAGGGGGGAAATCAGCCTGACTGCCTCTGAACTGGCAGTATGCCTCCCCTTGAATCTTCCCACACTTCCATCAACAGCCCTGCTTGGCACTGTCCCCAACACCCCTGCTTTCTTCCTCCCATCCTCGCCCACCAAACACAGGCAGAAGCGCTCATTTTCATGCTCCGTGCTGTCGTCAGCATGTCTGCCTTCCGTGTGGTCCCAGACTGGACTGCTCCCTGCCAACAAGCCACTGCCGAATGGCCGCCCAGCAGCCTCAGCCACGCTGGGCAGCAGCCCCCTCTGCTCCACGGCTCTGTAATCCTGCATCCCAAGGGAGCAGCTGCAGGAAGAGAGGGGGTGGCTCACAAACCCACTGCCCCCGATTACCCAAGTAGCTGTGGCTGTTACCAGTCATACATCTCCAGCCGAAAGACAGAGCGGTCTGTAAAATGTGTGAGGGCAGGCCTGTCAGTAGAGTCTCAGTAGAGGGCACAGGAACACTTTTACTGCTGCTTCTAGCCAAGGACACCAAGCACAGAAGGAATCGTTTATCCACCCTCTTTTAAATTAGTAAGTAAGCCTCAGCTTCATACTTTCTCCCGTGCAATGTAAAACTAGACATAGTTGCATCGATATAAATGTTCCTATTGTCATCTTCAGTATTCCTCCCCAAGATATTAGGGAAAGTGGCATTGGAACTCCTAGATGTGCATGGAACTGTGGAGAGTTGTAGGAGGCAGAGCTCATCCAGGGCTTCTCCTACATGCCAGGAATTAAGAAAAATAAATAAAGTTGCCAGGAACTAAGAAAAATCAATAAAGAATGTCCTCCCTATGGCATGAAAGACTCATAACCAAGCTCTTTTCTTGCGGAAAGACAGAAAGAAATATTAGCTTGAAATCGTACTGTACTGAAAACCTAGAAGCCATGAGGCCCTTTAAAATATATTCAGTCGACAGATGTTGTGAAGTCCCTTCTCCATGCCAAGCCCAGGCATTGAATTTGCCCAAGGTTTCAATGGTGAGCAGACAAATGAATTTGTAAATGCAAACTGTGATGTATGCTATTAAGTAAAAATGCTCATGGTATGAAGAGGGGACTATGGGGAAGGATAGACTAAGATCATGCCTTCTAAGCTAAGATCTGAAGGGTGTCTAGACCATAGCTGTTTATTGCTGAAGGAGAAAATGTCACCTTTCATTCAGAATAGTTGGAATTCTGAGTATTTATCCTCATTGTAGAAACGATGCCTTCCAGAAGAAAATCATTCCTCTAGAGAGCCAAAAGAAACCTTTGAGATTATCCACTCTAAACCCCTCATTCTGCAAGAGGAAATTGAGGTCTCAGAAAATATGAGCATTTCCCTGAAGATGGCATATCCGGCCATCAGCAGGACCTGGGAAGGGTCCCAGGACACTTTTTTCCAAAGTCTTATGTTATTTCCAAAATAACATACCACTTATTTTGCAGTTTTGAAAGTAGCTTCTTGTGTACAATTGCTTTTCCATAGACACTGAACTATGCTTGGAGTGTTTAAAAACAAAGAAGACCCGCCTCAAATGCAACCTCTGCTCATTACAAACTGTGTGGCTTTGGATGATTAATTTCTTCTGATTCTCTGTTTCTTTTGTACAATGTGCTTACTAATTGTGTAGTTTTACATACACACATGCACACACACACACACATATATACAGATATCTGTGTACATAGATATATATTGTGCACATACGGGGTGGGCAAAAGTAGGTTATTGTGAGTATGCAAAACAGAGCTTATTCTTTTTTAAAAAATTATTATTTATTGATTTTAGAGAGAGGGGAAAAGAGAGAAAGCTTAAAAAACATTGATTTGTTGTTCCACTTATTTATGTATTCATTGGTTGATTCTTGTATATTGCTCTGACCTGGATTGAATGCACAACCTCGATGTATTGGGAAGATGCTCTAACCAACTGAGCTACCTAGCTAGGGCCAGAGTTTATACTTGTATTATTATTTATTAATTATTGTAATATTTACCTACAAATCTACTTTTTCTCACCCTGTATATACATTATCTAAACTAATAAAAGCGAAATATTAAAATTAACCGTTTCTCCGAGACAGGGTAAGCCACGCCCACCAGCCAATCAGAGCGGCTGTATGCAAATTAGCCCAGCCAACATGGTGGCCGCCACTCACGGACCTGAGTAAACAGCCCTTTCCATTGCGGCAGCAGCGAAAGTGAAGCTGCGCCCCTCAGCTCAGCTCCGA